>PYHW01009189.1:1519554-1532887 GCA_013186435.1 Turdus rufiventris | reverse complement strand
TCGGGGCAGCCGCCGCGTGGAGGCGGGGGGGAGAGCCGCGGCGTCACGGGGCGAGCCTGCCAGCATCGGGTCACTTGAAGTGCCAGGGGACTCCCGGAGCACACCGGCAGCGCACGGTTCCTGGTGCACCAAGGGGGACGCGTGACACCCGGAGTGCCAGGGAGCTCCCGGAGCAGCCATGGCCCGTGAACGCTGCACGGAGTGGCGGCGGCCATGCCCCGTCCCCGGGACACCCCACGGAGCGGCGGCAGCCATGCCCCGGCCCCGAGGACGCCGCACAGAGCGGCGGCAGCCATGCCCTGGCCCTGGGGACGCCGCACGGAGCGGCGGCGGCCATGCCCCAGCCCCGCGGACGCTGCACGGAGCGGCAATGGGCATGCCCCATCCCCGCAGACGCCGCACGGAGCTGCGGAGGCCATGCCCTGTCCCTGGGGACACCCCACGGAGCGACGGCAAACATGCACAGGCTGGCCCAGGAGCCAATGGCTGCCGGGTTGAGGCAGGGCCTCAGCCAGCAACCGCGCAGGGGAGTTGGGGGCGGAGCCTCGCTGCAAAAGAAGGTGCTCCTTAAAGTCCGGTTCGCCTTATCTGATCTACAATGTTGCGAATTTTGCTGACTCTTGGGGGATGCGCCTTGTAGTCCGGTGCGCCTTATGGTCGTGAAATTACTGTACATGCTAAAGCAACCCTCAGTGAGTAAGAAAAATGAGGAAAAGCTTGGTTTTGAGCAAATCAGCATTAAATCAGAGGAAGTAAGTGTGTAAAAGATGCTTCCCAGCAATAAAGTAAATGTCAAAAAGAAAAACAGCTACACACAAAAAAAAAAAATTC
Organism: Turdus rufiventris; assembly: GCA_013186435.1. NCBI lineage: Eukaryota > Metazoa > Chordata > Aves > Passeriformes > Turdidae > Turdus > Turdus rufiventris. Next base: position 1,532,056 of record PYHW01009189.1, on the reverse strand, counting down.
TCAGGCATCGCGGCTGGCTTCCTCTTTGATTTTTCATTCCATCCCTTTTGGTAGTACTTCTGGTGAAGCTTAAGGACTTTCTTTCAACATATTCTATAGTTCATTTGCTCTGGTGAAGCTCTGCATATTTTCTCTGGTGCATTCTGGAAGTCAGCCTGAAACCTGAGGTGAATTTCACTATGAATAGGAGGGCTTGCTCAAGGTTTAGCTCCCCCCACCCCCAGAAGATTCAAATTATGACCATGGGATAATCTCTGTGAGAGTGATCTTGGTTTTCTAGCAGTGGCACCACAAGTTTGCCCCAAAGGATGCACACCCATAGAGATTCAGGCCATAAATGAAGCAGAAAGTGCCAAGTATTTCTCCCACTGACTTGTTCAGTAGTGGGAAAATGGTGAGGGGAAAAGAGACATTAGCCTAGTTCCTCTCCTGTTATTGTTGCTACTTTTTCCCCTACAGAGCTCCTCTGTCTCAGTGTTTTGTATATTTAAATTACTCAGGATTTATGTGGGAGACTCTGACTTAATTATAACTCTTTGAAAAGCTATGGAGGCACCTATTTACTAAAATAAAAAAAAAATTAATATAACTATAGCTTATGTGACTGGATAGTTATGGATTTTAGATCATTTATGATTTGAGAGGGGGTAAAATGCAGAAAAATTTAAAGAACTCATTGAATTTTGGGGTAGAATCATACAAAGATTTCCTCTTCACACAACTAACAATCAATAGTGAACTAAAGATCTATCATTTTTCCCTTAAAGACTAGCTTTTCAATGTAATTTGCTTTTTAATATAGATGTTCTTAAATTCTAAATTGTATATTGTATACAACTACTGTTAAAATGTAATCAAATGCCATATAAAATGTACAATTTTGTTTACAAAAGTTTTTGTAATATTTTCAGATGTACTGTTCTGGGTCACTCCAAAATTACTAGAAATTCTCACTTCTGTTTTGCTTTGTCAAAACAGAAGTATCAGAGTTTGGTGTCTTATCAAACATGTTCACTTACAGATTTTCATTACATTTACTTACCTAAACATGAAAGTATGCTTTTTCTTTTTTCTCTCTTGGCTATCTAATTACCACTCCCCTGTCATCATCATGGAGACCTTACCAAAAACGACCTTGAGAAATTTAATAGAATTTTCCTTCTTGTGAAGTAATCCTCCCATTTGTAGAGCCAGCTGTGACATTCTGTCAGACACAAAAAGCAATTCTAATAGACAAATGGCAGTTCAAGATGTTCCCTTCTACCATCACATTTTTGCAATTTAAAAATAGAGTTAACTTTTATTTGAGGAATAAAAGTTTATTCCACCTGATAAGTCAGCAAGAAGTCCCTGTTGGTACTTCAGGGATGAGAACTCTGGAAAATACCAAGAAAAAATTCAATTTCTCTTCAGATCATCTGACCCACTCCATTGCAGTTCAAATTTTAGTTTATAGGAATTTTAGTAAGAAACCAATAATTTTATTGGAATAGAAATTAATTGCAAGCAAAATAATGCTGACTCTGATCTCCTGAAAGTCTAAATTCAATTGTTCTGTAAAATTTCTCATAATTTCCACGTTTTATTAATGAAAAAACCCTGCTTTTCTACAATGTTTTCTGGGGTGGACTTTAAAAACAGACTCAAGTTCCCATGCTATATTGATTCAGTGTGCATAAGTACTGTAAGTACTTTATTTCTGCAGCAAAGGCTTTTGTCAAGGGAGATGTTATCTTTCTCATAGGGAATTGGAATGTTGTCACTGAATTCAGTGGATATCCTAATACATTTTATGGGAACTGCAAGGTGCTGAATGCCATTTTCTCAAAGAAACGGAAGTGAGCAGAAAGATCAGAACACCTCAAGGGATCAGAACTCAACAGAAAATATAAAATGTGTGCAAAAGAGGAAATTTAGTGGTATAAGGATTTGGTCCTGAATGTCTTGTCTGCATCATTCTTCCTGCTCCTTTAGTCATCCACTGTGCTAGACACTGCATGCAGAAATAAGTCAGTTGGACTAAGAAACAAAATAAATTTATATTGCACATTTATTTCTGCAAGAAAGGATTTTAAAATATTGTAATATATACTGTAAAACTTTTACATGCACTACTGAAGAATGAATGTTTTCTTTCTACTGCATAATTTGTCACATTTTTTATTTGTAGTGTGTACCACATATTCTTTGCTAATTTGGAGTGGAGAATACTAAAAACTGAAAGGGGATGTAAACAAGCATTTTTTTTATTACTTTCAGAATCTAGCTTGCAGCACATTTGTAGGGCCCAGTTTTCATTGTAGCGAGTAAGTCATACTAACTTTAATTGATTAGCTAATCTTAAAGTGGGCTTCATTAATAAAAATTCTCTGCACTTATCCAAGTACATATCCAAATGTATTTTAGCCTCTCAGTCCCTCTAGATTTTACGATAATGGGAGAAGTAGATAGCATTAGTCATATCTTGCCCAAACAATCAATAATCTACTGCATACGTATGGATTGACAAAAAAGAAGTACATGAAGGCATCATACATAAAATATGATACTGGGGATGAAAAAAAAAAAAGGCTGTTTTGATCATGAAACAAGTAACACCCTTTGAAATATCTACTGGTCTTTTATTTCTTATTAAAACACTATTTGATTCATATATACTCTATTTTTGACTGTATTAATGATATGGAAAAGCTAATATTTTTTAGATTTTCAGTGTGGATGCTCTAGTTCATATTCAGGTCTGAGCTTCTACTGGACATGAAAAGAAAAAGCTTTCTTAGGATGACAATGATACAAAAAATAAATCCAGGAAAGCAACAGATTTGAAATAAAAATGTAACACCTGCCAGGCTGCTTACTCACAGTATAAACAAAGATTAACAACAGCAGTGGTACAGCAAACACTGGTCTTAGCACACATATGTTTAAATATCACAACCTGAATGCAAGAAAAATTACTTCACACACTGACTATTTCAAATTGTTTTAGGATTCAATGACTACTCCTAGAAAAACAATAGTGCTCAATACAGAGGTAGCAAACACATTCAGTCCAGAAGGCAAATAAGCTAGAGAAGGAGTTTTTCTATCTTCTCCTTGGTTTTGCTGTAGACTATAGTTCTAGACAAGGAGAAATACAAAACCTAAGCAGTTATTTAGAATAATTGTATAACCATTTGTCTCCACATAAGCAGGTCCCACAGATTTTCCTGAAACAATTACTATCTTTTTCAAGGGTCTTTATTCTTTTTTAGAAGGAACCAGGTTACCAATAAACATTTTAAAAATCAACTGAAGCTCAGTACCTTGTGATCAAGGATCAGTTGCGACTCAAGTAGTAGATGGTTTCATTGCTAAGTTAGAGCTCAGGCTTCAGGCATATGGCAACAGATGATCACCATTAGGGGCGTTAATATAAGGTTAATTGTTTGGGTCAGGCCTCTGCTGGCAGGCACTGGCTACATACAGCTGTGTATACGATTATCAGCCGAACAGGAGCCGACTGAAACAATCTGTATTCTCTGCTCTGACTACCTGTCCTCCCTAGCACAGAAGGAAAACAAACTGATGAATGATTATTGAATTTGAAAGCACTAAAGCAGAAACCTTGTGGTATTTTTATCCTCAACTGGCAAGGCAAAGAAACATTTTTTTTTGCCTTTTGACAACGTAGTTTTTAATCCATGATAGGGGCTCTCAAGGCATCATTGCACAACTTCTGTCTCTTTCTGGACTGAGAGCAATAAGTAGTACCACTTGGGTTATCTTTTCCTCATTCTCCCACTGCTAAGCAAGTGGGATGAAAAGCAGCTTCTGAACAGATAGATCTGCTGATGACTGAATAAACCCTCTGCTCTGAGTGATAATACAGCTTTAGCCCTCCCTTATGCAGAGAAAACAGGTATGTGTATAAGGATTTAAGGAGTAGTATTCAAGTACAAAGTGAATGAATATCCATATTAAAGCCCTCACACAGGTAAATGTAGTCATTCAGCTGATGGTAATATTTAAGAAAAGAACCCAGATAAGTACCATTCACATCAGGGTTTATATAATTTTTATTATTATTAGTCATTATCATTATCCACAGCTTTGTGTGTTGACAGAGTTTTTGGCTGTTCCAAACACATTCAGAAATTGCTTTTCTTCCCATATCTCTGGAACACTCACAAGGGCATAAACAAACAAAGGAGCAAAATAACCACCTCAAATATCATGAGATCCTCAGCATGATTGGTCCAAAGAAATTCGTATCCTGAATATGGTTTCCAAAGGAAGCATGGAGGTACAACACTGCAGTACTCAGGATAAAATTTGTTTGACATCATCAGTGAATGTAAGAAAGATAAGTTAAAAGCACAGAAGTCACAGTAACATTTTTTAGAATGGTGGGAAATTAGGAATGTTCTTTTTTACATAGGTAAAAAGCACTCAGCCCCAAGGGTAGAATATTTTAGTAGAATATTTTACTCCAGCTCAAACAGGATGCAAATGGAAAAACAGCCACATTAAAACAAAAGAAGTAAGAAAAGATAATAATTAACAATGTTTCATTTTCCTGGGGGAAAAAAAAAAGTTTTAGGGTTAAGTTAATTTTGTCATACATTTATCAAAGTCAGATTTGTCAAAATGTACTCTGGCATTTTTGAACACAGAACGAACACTACCATTCTGGCAGAAATAAGGTTGCTTTGAAGGCTGCTCGCACAGCTTTTGCATTAAAAGTCTATTGTTGCAACATGATGGGGATTCTTTGGTTCAGGTTAAATGTTATTGCTCTAAGATTTTAGAATTTCAGCAAGATAGAATTGTATTTGCTCTGTATAGTATGGCAGCTACACCTCAGTTGTGAAAACCTGTGATACTTTATTTTTATTTTTTTATTTTCAAATATTTTTGACCTAAACATTATCCTCCTTTTGTCCACCTCTTTATAAAATCTTTGATCTCTTCATGGTGTAGACAGAGTATTGACTTTTTTGTTCCATGCAAATCTGAGTAGTGTTGCTAAACATTTTAGTCATGCTTACATAAAACCTCCCAGAAAGCCTAACCTGAGCCACTTGAATTCAGGTGATGCCTCTTCTCCCTGACCTCTTCTGACAAACAAAGAAGGGGGAGGGATTCCTTAAAGGAGTCATAGCCACTTTCTTATAACCTAACAAGGAAACATACCTGTGTTTTCAAAAATGTGTTTTAGGCAGTGAAATATGCACTAAGTCTAAGACTGGGGAAGAGCAAGGAGGGCTTTCTTAAAAGACCTTGCACATGCACATACAAACACTGTCTGCAATAGTGAAAATTGAACATCATCAGTGAGGACACATTTATTAGGCTCTGGATGTAAATGAAATGCAATAAGGGGAGTAAAACAGATAGGAGAGAGGACAGTAATAACAAGATATATGTCCAATTGCACATCTTGGGCAAGAACTGATTTGTTGTTAGGTGAAAGATTTAAGCGATTTCAGTAAACCCCTGAGGACACCATTGCCTACTGACAATTTGCTACAGGTACCACAGAAGTCCAAGCAGATGAAGAGCTCCAAAACTAGCAAAATCCATCAAATTCTCCAAGGAGCATAATATTGTTCTTCTGTGTAAACAGCCCTCTTATTCCTTAGGTTATGGGCCAGGTTATAACCCTCATTAAGTCAATCATCATCAGCTGGGCTTGACCAGCAAGTAAAAAGGAGAAGGCAATCTGCCATTATGCAGGCATTACTCTAGAGTGAACTATTATCTTCAACATCCTGTAGCTCAAAATATAACTACTTAGATTGCTCAGATAATAACTGTGGCCAGCCAGCCATTTGCAGTTACTATAGCTGCTGGCTTCAGAAGGCAGATAAATATATTAAATCTCTATTAGAGCATTCCATCATAAAGTGCACTCAGCTGCAATACCCTGTCTTTTCTCTTAACACCTCTAAAGAGATACATGAATGCCAGACAGTGCTGTGGCATAGATGGTATTGTCATTTCATTATTTGTAGTTGGACCATAATGGTATGTAATTTATATCCACTAACGAAAAAAAGAATAATACAAATAAAGATAATCAGTAAATGCATAGGAATCACACAGCTTGTAGAACTGCTGTTGAGGGTAATTGTATATTTCATTGCTTTCTAACACCACGGGATGCTTAATACTGTGTCTTCTGCAGGGTGACCTCACTTTATTTAGTACAACTAATTTCAACTGGACAGGAGCACAGCAATGGAACATATGACATTCACCTCTGTAGTACTTCAGGGCAGTTCTGTCTTGTTAGCAGCAGCTGATGTGTTTTCCTTATGCAAGTGTCTACAAAAGAGTTAATAACTGCTTTTTTTAAGGTAAACTGTTTTTCTTAAGGCAAGCAGAAGAGAACAGCTATTCTGCATAAAATTGCAGATATTTATACTTTCAAGAATCAGTTTTGTTTATGATACCAATGCATAGAAAACCTCCCCTACTTTGTTCACTCAGATATTCTTTTGTTAGATAGAATACGTATATAATCTCATTTAATTCCCCAAAACCCTACTCAGATACAAATATTTATTTGGCTTCACCCTCATGAAGATAACTCATTCTAAGTGAAAAGTTGTACTTGAAAACATCTTTTACAGAGGATTTCTCCTTGCTTAAGGAAATATTTATACTGCAAAATGTGGTGTGAACTGTTTTTGTTCAAGTTTTTTTTTTTTTTTTCTCTTATATGACTTTTGATCTCCCACAAGGAAATAATATAACCAGGTAGATTGTTTTTCATAACTTTCTTCCCAGATGAAAGGAGATAATAGGAAATATAGAAACAGAAAACTTCAATTCATTCTGTCTGGAGGAATTGTTTTCTTCTCATAGTAAAATTTCATCCTGCTTATTATTCTATTATACATATTCTCTTATTTTCCTGAAAGAAATGAAACCAGAGAGGGAGGAATTCATCTGGGTTGAAAGAATAGATATCAAGACTCAAATTATTGGGTGGATCTACAATCCGCAGCACCATGACATTAAAGCACTAAAGGGTATTCAAGATATGTAGGTAGACAACAAAAGAAATAGGATTAGAGAGAAGCAGTTCAAACTACTCTTGCTAGATTTATTTCTTCTGGCCAAACCATGCTCCTGGTGCTGAGTCCTTATAAGCAGGCAGCAGGTGGGCACAGCTTGACCTTCCAGATCAGTCAGATTAAGAACATAATGTTTTCTACACAGTTAATGCTGAGATAATGTTAATTACTTGGCAGATACTTAATCCCACACCTGATTTTTTATCATTCTGACAGAACAAGGGAATGATATGTGCAGTATAGAAGAGTTGGTAGGAAGCTATCTGGCAAATTCTCAAGATAGTGTGGAATTAGGGGAAAGAAGAAAAAAAAAAATAAAATAAAAAATCAGAATGTTCTTAAGGCTTGTTTCCAACCACTTTGAACTGTCAACTGACAAGAAACTGAGTATTAATAAAATAAAGTGTGTATTGCTCATTTGTAAATGTAAATGTTGATGAAAGCTTGAAAAACCCTGCAGTCCTGCGAAGGGATTCAGTGAAAGCAAGGAAATTTGGATCAAGATTTGCAGGCCTGGAGTTCCAAAGTAATGCCCCTCAGTGGTCTGACATTCAAAAATACTGAGTAGCTCCCCTAGTTGCACATGTATTGGTATGGATGTACATTGTTTTTGGAAACCAGAGCCCTGATATTGGTGCTCAGACGAAAGCAGAGTTTTTAAATACTTGACATTAATAATGGAATAACTATCTCCTATGTGTAGAAATTGTCTACAAAAAGTGCAGTTCAGTTAGTTAAATGATGCTGGTAGAAACTAAATTGGAACCTTCCCTTGCATTACTTCCTGCTGTCTTCCAGGCTTAATGTTACCTTAATATATGTTTTTGAATCTAGTTTTTCCAGAACACCCAGCTGTCAAAGGCTGACAGTAATATACATTCACTCCTTCACCATGTACCAAGGTATTAACTTATCACTAGAGTAAAAAAACTGCTCCTTTGATTTTATTGCAGTTGAGCACCACACTCTCAAAAAAAAATATATCCCAAGTAAAGTAATGACAGATGAGAAAAAGAATGGGAGAAAAAAATATTACATTGATTACCAAAAAAGAGGCTTGTGTGAGATGAGGCTATATGTGAAAGCTCTAATTGCAACGCTTGATACAAGTAGATATTACAACATTTTCTGAATCATATTCTCACATTAAAATGTAAGTGGCCCACTGTTTGTAATAAACAACATACCTGTTCATGTCCAGCCCAGCAGCTTTTCAGGTAGGCTAATGGACATGAGAAAAAAAAAGTTCAGGTTGAGACTTTTAGCTCTTTTGGAAGTAGTGTCAGGCTGTAAATTCATTCTGTGCTGGGAACCTGTCTAGTCTGTGAATGTTTTGGGAATTAAAGCAAATGAGAAAAATATGCGCCAAAAATGTTAGAGTGCGTGTATTCAGGGAATAAGTGGGCTTACACCTCACTATACCACAGTACTGCACAAACATTTCTTGGAAAACACTAAGAATGAAGGGCAATGTGGTGCCAATTCATGATCCAAAACAAAACAGCTTCAAGTCTTCATCAAAACTACTTTACAGCAGAAATATACTGAGCCTTAGTAAGAGAGGGTTAACCTGCAGAAATTATTTTATTGTAAGCCTTGCAAATTTTAGTGAGATTTCTGTCCTCTTTTCTGGGCTTACATGAATACATTAGTCTCCTGGTGTTTATTGCTTTTAATATGCACGAATTCCTGCACTTATAGGGGGGTTATAGAAAAGCTTGAAAATGTAACCTGAGTGCATTTTACTAATTTAGATTTAAAGAATGTTTAAAGAATGAACTGAACTAACAGAAAGATAATATTTTTGAACATCTCATGGTTCTGAGAGCCTTAGTGAGTTATAGATCTTTGAGGATAGCAACATTAGCATTATTAGCAACATTAGCAACATTAGTAATTTTTTGCAATGAACTACATTTCAAATAATTCCAGACAAGGAAAGTGATTTTAAAACACTTAAAATTGATTATTTTTATCATACCCATATAATTTAGTGATCATGGAGTAGGAACTCAAACTTTATAGCAAATTATTTCTTCACTACCCAAGCAATTCTTCCATTTTACCTATTAAAAAACTATGATGCCTAACAGAAAATGTAATACAGCTACCTTAATGAATACCTGTAACAGGAAGTTAAGCTGTTAGTCCTCAAACTGGTGATTAGAAGTGGGGGAAATTGTTTTCCTACCTTGGAAAATATTGCTTAAAATTACTTATATTTTATATTCTCATAAACTTGAGACTGGAAGGTAAGGAAGACAGAAATGTCTATGGGAACAAAACTGTAGAGAGGTTATTCCACAGCATCCAAGAGTAGTAAAATAAGAACAGACCTGAATGAAGCAAAAGGTCTTCAATCCAAGTTACATTCATTACAGCTAGATGCTCTGATCACCAGCTGTGTTTACCTGTAGCAGAAAAGGTCATGGATTCTTTAAATAATTGAACAGAGACATTGGGCCAGAAAATTAGAGGAGGTGATTCATTGGTCCAATGATTAGGACATTCAGCTTGGGTAAAGACGACCTAGTTTGTATTATGACTCAGGCAGTCAATGAAAGCCACTGAACCTCTATCTTCAAATGAAGCACAAGAGGCAGAGGCTAGCAAAGGCTTCTGGATGCCTCAGGAGGTGAGCAGTATTCACCACAGCAGCTTGGAGAAGCCAAGACTGAAAAAAGAGCAGTGGAATGACTCAGGCTTTGTGCTTGGACATGTGAGACTAAGGTTTATATTTAAATATCCAGTTTGAATTCCAAGTCAAAAGGGAGAGTTATCCATTTTCATAGGAAATCCATTTTCCACCAGGCTACTATTGGGTGTTATTAGTTTTATTATTTTTGTCATAAAGTACATCTCAATCTGTACCACAAAATGTTAGATTTTAATGACTTCATATTTTCATGCTTTAAGAGAACATTCTTTCCAGAGTTTAGTGCAAGAGGCTCCATTAAAATCCGAAGTTCTGGAAATTGTAGGGAAGACATCAAACTTAAGTTCATCATTAAATTGTTTCCTCATTATTGAACTAATAATGTTTTTTTAAATCATGATTTTTTATAAAAGAGGTAAAAAAACTGTGTTCATTACCTCAATGGAGCAGGCTTTGGCATGTAAGTTTAAGGCTAAATACAAGCTTCCTAGAAAGAAATAAGGACGAAAAGAAATACCACTTAATCAAAAAAAGTGCCTATGCAAGCACATCCAGACTATAATGACAGTCTGCACTTTGAGGCTAGTCATGGAAATGTCCAGATCACATTACTGTCAAAGTCAATAGTACAGCTGTGGATAGATCTAAACATAATATAACACAACAATCCAATAGACTTTTAAAGGAATAAAGGCATAGATATAAGATGCTCATATCTTGTTATTCCAGATCTCTTAAAACTACATTATGACATAAAAATTGGATAAACTAAGAAATGTTCCTATAGGTAGTCCATTTTCCCAGTTATAAGCCTCTTCTTAAGTGCTAATGTAAAATTTCAGAAGGGTGAGTGGCATGTTGCAGTGGATAAATAAGGGAAAAGATCAAGAAGGAGGACCTTCTGCAGAAAGCAACACCTTTTTGTTGGTTTCAACAGAAAAACAAAGTAAATAAAACACATATTTATAGGTAAATATAAAGTGTAATATATGGATATCCATATGTGTGTATAAACACATACCTATGTTGAATTTTTTAGTGACAGAGACCGGAACCAGACACTGAGAAGCTCGAAACAGCATTGGAGAGTTTGGAGCTCAGAGCAGCTGCATTCATCTGGTGAGGCCAGAGCAACTCAGCAGCAGTAAGAGCAAGTAGATATAGAAATAAAAACCCAGCCCTCAGCAATACTCAGCATAAGCAAACGTCAGTGACCGTGGGGAAGACCTCTTCTTTCTTTGTCTGGACGGTGTCTTTATTAATATTAACTTGGAAGAGAACATTAATCTATTTATTTGAGCTTGGGAACCAGTGAGTAGAACAATGAATTGGGTCAGAGAGCATGAATCTGTTTGTCTAATTGCAAACATGTAGTGGAGGGTATGTACGTTATTATTATTGATGAAACAAAGTGAAGGTCTACACATTCAAATATTATGATGACAAACACAGTGGCAACTCCTGTGCTACCTCCTGCTGCTCAAAAAAAATGCTTAACATAGATTTGTCTTGGGATCTTTATCCAACTGTATGGTTCTCTCACTTCACATATTTTTTCTACTTCTAGTTCTGAGGCGTCTTTCAATTTTTTTCATGCAAGTGGAAAAGAAAGGTAATTGCAGTGTTAATTACAGCTTAAAGATTAATGGCAAAATAACAAAGCATGGAGCAATAGCAATAAAATCTGGGTAAGAGAGTTAAAAGCAAGCCAAAATGCTCTAAAAGGGGATGCTTCATTTCTCCTGGTCCAGAGGTTATTTCATTCTCCTTAGGAAAAAGGAACCCAAAATCAATTCTAAGAAAAACTTTTTTATTTCATTCAGTGTTTCTTTGATGGAAAATACATAAGTGCCTGCTGGAGTATGGGCTAAGGCCAAGTTTTTCTTAGCTGTTAGAGTGGAATTTTGTTCACATACAGCTTTTCACAGCTCAGATAAATGTTTTGCTCACATATTTGGTTTTTATTTTTGTCTAAAATTAGAGAAGAACATTTTCAATGGAAGAGGAAGAGAATTCCTTTATTCTTTATCATTATAACCTGCAGTTATAGTGGTGATTTTTTCTGGAGATTGAAGATATAAGCTTGAATTTCCTGAGACAGAGGAAATAACTGAACACAAGTCTCCCCAGTCAATGCTTTATCCATTGAACTATTGTAACAGTGAGTAGGAAGGATTTCTACTTCCAGTGTAACTTAGAGGGAACATGATAGACAACCTTGTATTTTATACAGAACCAAGTGATGGAGAAGGTTGCAGCACAGACTTTTTGAGACTCCACTGAGTTGTTCATCAGTTCTGATGAAACATAGCACAAAATAAGAAGTAAACTTCTCAGTGCTATTACTTTAACTGGTGTATCCAATGCAGTATGATATAGAAACCATCAAGAGCTATATACATTGTTAGATATAACTCGGCAGACTCAGTGCATCCATTTTCTACTTAAGTTCTGAGTTAGATTCAAATATGCCAGAAAACTACCATAAATACAGTAATTTCATGACTACAAGCCACACCGAGTATAAGCCTCATTTCAGAGTGTCGGCAACTTATCGTTCTTTGTCCTTATACAAGCCACACCTGATTATAAGCCGCACATTACAATACAGAGTGTGATAAAAGGTATCTATTCTATCACCATCTGTTGAGGGTGGGGGCAGTGATCCTTATCTCCCTGAGAGACATTCTGCTGATGGGCCATCCATTGAAACCAGGTGGGGCATTGTTCTTTATCTTTTCACAACCCATCCTTCCTCCAACGAGTCATTTTCTGCTAATGG
>PYHW01009189.1:1496651-1510832 GCA_013186435.1 Turdus rufiventris | reverse complement strand
AACACATAGGATTTTTTGTGGAATGCTCTTTAGTAGAAGAGAGTTGTCAAGGTTTTCCACACATTCTTCTGATTAACCTTTAGTTCAAGATCATTTTCAGTAAGAAACTATTGTTTCTATCGTGATCTCCTGTCTGGCAATCTGCTACAAGCTGTGTTTTACCTGGTACATTTTTTCTTAGAAATTATAATTTTATTACTCAATCATGCAGACAGCAGCTGAAAATAAAGCAGGGAATTGTGCTAAGTAAGAAGTCCAGTGCTTGAATCATGAGCTGACTGGCTCTGTGGGAGCTGGTTTAATTTTCATGTTCTTACTCTAATTCTATGGAATTAGCCACCAAACAGAACACTTTAAAGAGTTATGGTCAATTGCAATGTGTACACTAATTTTCCATTTGCAAAATAAAACCAGCAAATACTTGGCTTGCTCAAAGTCAATAGCCATTACACACAACAATGGAGAGTATTGGATTGAGACTGTCAGCCCCACGTCTCAGTAAATTTGGAAAAACTGCTGCATGTACATGAACTTTTTATCAGTGTCTTTTTTAGCAGAGGCTTTTATCAGTGCTTTGTTTCTGTTCATAACATGTGGTCCATGGAAATCGTGGAACTCATGGATTTTCGTGTTAGGCACAGTTGGTTCTCCCATGTTTGCACAGCCTTCTGTCTGCTTGGGAGGATAGCACACCACCCTCTTCAGTGCCTTTGGAGTCATAATGGTACCCTCAGCAGCTCTCCAGTCTATCCCTCCAGTTCCACACTTTCCACAGAACTGCTGAAACAAAGGGCCAAAGTTCAGCAATTTATTTTAAAATCTTTCTCAAGACCTAGTTTCAATGATTCTCAGAGAACATGGACATTTCACAGGTAAAAGAGATGCATACCAATGTAAATGTAAAGTGATATCAGTATGAATTAAATCCATCTTAAGACATTAAATGGCATGTCTTTGTTTATGATGTGGAAAAATCTGACATTAAAACAGTCTTTTAGTGTATTTCCCTAGAATTATGTAGTAAGAAAAAAAAGAGGAAATAAATGCAGGAGAATGCAGCAAAAAATCAGCTATTGAAGTTAATTAATGGCAGAAACATATTCTATTATTTAATTAATTGAACATTCCAAATGTTTAGATAAAGGAAAATCAAATTGCTCATCTTGTGCCCCAAAGAGCAAAATATAACTAAAAAAAAAAAAAAAAGTGAAGCTTGGTATATACCTCCAGTGTTTCTTATTTCTGTAAGCAATTTGGTCACATACACATAGTTCATGAGTTCAGGACCAGCAATTTATATGGTCATCCAGTCCCTCTTCAAACATATCACTAGATCATATACATTTCATTCTTTTACCACTGAGCTGAGTCTCAGAAATTTGGTTTTAGTCAAAGCACATCTTCTAAACATGTATCTGAGGTCACCCTAAAATCTGTGAAATAACCACGTCCATCTAAAAAAGGTATGACTGATTGCAACTCACTACTGCAAATATGCTATATTTGCTATTTCAATTTGTTTGGCCTCAGATTCTTCATGTTAAACCTTGTCATTCCTTCCTTAAAAGTCTAGCTTCTGACTGTATTTTCTCCATATAAAAGCACTTGGACACTGCAAGCAGCTCAACAAGAATTTTCTTTTTGGTGTCCTTAACACACTGAGCTCTTTTAAGCCTCCTTAAAGCTTTCCACACATTCAATCATACAAAGGCTGTTTTCTATTTCCTATTTTTTTTCAGTATCTTTTTTCAAATGCAAACACTAAAACATTAAACAGTATTTCAACATCAACGCTTTCTGTAGAACTCTGATACGCATGACTTAGAATATATACCCAATTCTTTCTGAATTAAAAGGAACTTTGAAATATTCTTTGGAACTCATAAAGTAAGATTAGCACTTTAAAAATCAAAGGCTATCACTTGGACTATTATGACTTCATGAACTCATTTTTCAGTTTTATAAAATAATCTGCATAAAAATTATATATGGTGATATAAAATTAATTCATTTAAATCAAGAGAACTCTTAGATACATAGGTATGTTAGAATGGTGAGAGATCATATTTAAATTTAAGTTTCTGTGAGAATCACTAGTGGAAAAGTTTGCACATATTGTAGCAAACATGCCTCACTTATGGATTCTATGCCGAGGCTGTAGCAGCTATCTGATGTAACTACATTTCACAGCTCTGGTATTTGTGTAGGTGACAGGTAATGGCAAGTCTTGATCCCCCAAGGCTGATTTATTTTCAAAGCATATTATCTTATGTGCTATTTTTTGTCCTTTTTGACAAATCTGCTTTCAAACATCCTTGATCCAAATTAGCTAGCAAGGACTATAAGTGCTACACCGCAGTTGAAACAAACCAACCAAACAAACAAACAAAAAGGACCTTGTTTATCATCTACACATATGTGGTACAAATGTGTGAACCAAACAAGATTCTTTTCATTGTGATTTAGCCCACCATGTTTTCCAAAATAAGAAAATCCTTAAAAACTGAGATGAAAAGCAGCAGTTTACTGAAATTTTTACCACTGCAAATGTTCGATGATCGACTTCGAAGTTGAAATTGTAACTATTTTGAGGATCTTCTCTTTCATTTGGCCTAATTCGGTTTTCTTTCTTAAGTCAGTGCTATAGATGTGAACCATTGCTTCACTATCACTCATCAGTGTGATATTAATAAAACCTTGTGGATTCATTCCTTCTACTGATTTTTTAGGCAAAAAATTGCAGTACATGAGTGAATATTAAAGTTTATGCTTTGAATTTCATGTGACTAATTTAAAGGTCATACTTGTTAACTGTTGCAAATTTTTGCCTATGCAACCTTTGACATTATAAAATGAAATTTAATATTATAACACTCTAAAATTCCTTCACCCAATGGATTTTGTTTCATATTATATGGCATTTCACATCTTGAAAGCATGGCATTCCAAGCCTTATTCTTAAGGAAAAAACCAAAAGTATATTTTGATTATGCAGACACCTGTAAAGACCAGTTGTAGATAAACATATTGTAATTAGGACTGGAAAGGAAGTGATACTTTTCATTTTATCATTATCACTTGGAAGAGTGGGAAGAAATTAACTTACATTGCAGAGGGAATAGAAAGCACCTTTTATTTGGGAACAGATGCACAGCTTGATCATGAAAAGGTAAACACTCTACTCTGGAATTCGTAGTTCACAGTTATTAGGTAGTCTTGCCATTTTGATTTCTTTCTCTGAAATCTCTTGATTTGATACTCTTCTCTAGAGTTACAGGGATGAGACCTTTTACAAACCTAACATTTGAGCAGACAAGTCATAGCTTCCCATTGCTAAAACCTGCATGTTTACAAAAAATTTTTACTATGTAAGAAAGTAAAGTCTTTTAAGAGTAGGTCTAAATTTGCTATAATTTCTTATTTTCATTCAAAAGATTTAAAGGAAACTTCAAATGCAGGCATTTGAAATTACTGTAATGGATGTTTTATCATTACAAAATGTCTTCTTCTCTGAAACTATATTTGGAAAATTCCAGGTTTTTGTACTTGAATGCTATGCTAAAGGAGATTATATAGTGAAACATGCAGGATAGAGTGTGACTGGAAGGTTCCACTGTCACCACTGTGTCAGGAGATTGCAGCCAGTCATGCCTGAAAATCTGGGACATATTCCTTCTACTCCCACTCCTGTATTTTACATCCTGGCTGGTGTGCTAGCACTAATACAGTAATATCTTTTAGATGACATGTTAAATCAAAGTTTTCCAGAGATTAGCGATTACATGGCACATTTTGAAAAAGAGAAGTACAATAAATCTAGTGTCCTGACAAATTTCTTCAGTAGTCTTCATAACCTTTCCCCTAAGGCAAGGGCATGGTCTCTTTGGAAATAAGCATTCATGCTCAAAGAGATGTCCTGCTCAGAAAGCTGCTAAAAGATTAACGGATATCTAATGCTCTAGGACACATTGCAATATGCCATTTTTTGAATGCCACAGTTTCACGGTTGCATTAAAGTGTAATTTTATTTCTGTGCTCAGCATACAGATTGCAGATGGCTCTATTTTTCACTGGTTTATTGAAACACTCCAATTTGAAATATAGTCCTAGGGCCACCCATTACATACAAAATGTATAAACTGCATATTTACAGGAAATTAAAATGAGGATTTTCATGGATTGAGAGTTGTGAGACTGATACTGGAATTTTAGCTAAGGAAAATTATTTCCTTTGCTAACAGTCACTATCTGTAGAAATGTTACTAACTGAAAAAAACTCATAAAATCCACAAACAAAAAAACCAGCAACAACAAAGCAGTCCTGGAGTTCTCGAGTTCAGCAAATTTATTGATAAGGTCATTTTCATTTTTATATAGTATCCACTTGTGGCAATTGTGTAGTATATCTTCCAGCTGAATGCACATCTTCAAGGATTAAAGAAAAGTTCTGTGAAAATATTGACAGTTCTCAAACACAACGGGCTTTTTTCCACATTTCTAAACTTATCTGCCTTTATCACATTGACTTTATCATCAAAATACAACTTCTTCCTAAACAGAGGAAGAAAATGCAAGTGTTGATTTTCCTGAGTGTTACCAACAGTATTTGGACACTACTTTTTTGTTTTATTTTGTTTCTATATGTTTATGTGTTTATAGCACTTAAGAAGATCTTCTATTATAGTTTTCTATCAGTTTTTAAAGGTAAAATATTTTGGAATATGAGGGATATATTAGGTAGTTCATTTTCAGGTATGCAGTTCCCTGAGCATGCAGTGGTAGGTTTCTCAAACTGCTTCAGTTCAAACTATTGTAGTCATTCTGACTTATGATTTACCCATAAAAACTGATAGGGTTATATATGCTTACAGTCTCCCTGATGTAGCCATGGGGCCTAAGTGTCAAGAACTGTAGCCCTGGAGTGACAATCTGTGTGTTATCACTGCTGAATTACGCAGAACATGCTTTAACCTGGAACACAAACAAAAATGCATTATGTTAAATTAAGGATTATGGTTACGTATTGGGACAGGGAAAATGTAATGTCTGATCTGTGTAATATGCAAGGTATGTATTTCTGTAGCCTGAAACCCTCTGCTGGCACCTGGTGTGTTAAGGGTCAAGCAGCAGTGCCACATCTGGACTAGGCAATTGCTGGAGCACCATAGCTCCTTCTCAGTCATGATTTACTGCTTGTTTTCAGAATCAATGAACTTTTTTTTGAGATTTCTGAAGAGCGTGAAGAACAGAGCTTAGGCTCCTCAGAAGGGTGTGGATTAATGTCACTTTTAGCTCTGCAAAGGATTTGTGTGATGAGTGCCTATGCACTTGGAAGAGGAGCTGTAGATCCAAGGAATGTATTCAGATAAATCACTGGACAGACTCACACTATGATACTGTGATCCTTTAGGCATATATTACCACTTCAAAATAGATTTTGAACTCAAGAACAGTGACGCCATTGTCTGTGGAGATCTGTGGAAATACAGATGGAGCTGATGCAGAACCAGAGTCACCAAGTCCTGTTATATAGTGGTGATAGAGCCACTTGATTCTAGGAGTCACTCCTCACTGACCACAGCTGAAGAAAGTCTTCTGGGAAGTGATTTTAGAACAAGATTGTTAAAAAAATTGTCACAGTTCTGAACTGTATGAAGCACAATAAATAGAATAATTCCATTATTCCATTTAGTATTCTATCTTCATTCTCTATGCATGCAGATAATCCTTCATTATTTTTAATGACGTGTAGGGTCCACAGGATGCCTGATGTCAAAGGGAATGTGATAGTATTTGGGAAGAGCTTAGGTCTCTTGATAATGGGCACAATGAAGCTACACATATATAAACAGAATGACCACAGTGAGCAAATCCTAATCTGTGCTCTACTAGAATAAAACTCAAGTGAACTTCCTAAATGAAATAGTTAAAGAAAGTTAAGAATTAATCAAGATCAAGCAGTGAAATGATCAGGTAGTTTTAAATGTGTGCCTGTGAGAAATTTGGCTGCATCAGAAGTTTTTTAAAACTTCTTTAAAAACAACTTTAATTTTGGCTAAGATACAAACAGATGCCAGGGTTTGGAGATCCAAACCAGTAAAGAATGTGCTGAGAATGTGACGGGCAGGTTCCCAGATTCCACTTAGCCAAAACACTACCCCCTTACTTCTGCACAGTGAAATTGAGTGCAGTGGTCGTTGCAGGGTTTTGCTTTAAAGCAACCCAGGATAAGAAAGCAAAATTAAATGGAAGAAATCTAACAACGGCTTTTTAAAAGTCATTCTTACATCAAGGCCCATGTGTTCCCATGCTCTGTGCCAATCTGAAGTCATACTCTTTGTGGAAGAGTAGGAATTTGGCAAATGCGTGTCCTCTTATATCACTCCATCTCTAGGACTTCCTGACACAGATGTGTTCTCTACAGAGATCATTGTTTCTCCCTTGAATACACAGTTTGTGATAAAATCCTTGTTTGGGACATTTAGCTGTTTACTCCCTCCAAATTGTGGAGGGCCTACAGAGAGACCTTGACAATCATCAACCGTGTGAAGTTCAGCAATGGCTGATGCCAGATTCTGCACCTGGGATGGGGCAGCCCTGGATGCACAGCCAGACTGGGCAATGAGAGCCTGGAGAGCAGTGCCATGGAAAGGGCCCTGCGGTTCTGGTCCATGGCACCAGCAGTGCCCTGGCAGCCAGGAGGGCCAAGCGTGTCCTGGGGGCGTCAGGGACAGCATCACCAGGCAGGCAAGGGAGGGGATTGTCCTGCTCTGCTCTGAGCTGGGGGAGCATGACCTCGAGTGCTGGGGCAGTTTGGGTGCCACAGTGTAATGAAGTTATTAAACTAATGGAGAGCATCCAAAGGAGGGCAACAGAGAGTGAGAAGGGCCTTGAGGAGAAGACCTAAGAGAGCAGCTGAGGTCACTTGGTCTGTTCAGCCTGAAGGAGATTGAGGGGTGACCTCACTGCAGTTACACTTTCCTTGGCAGGGGAAGAGGAGGGGCAGGCACTGATCTCTGTGTGACCAGTGACAGGATCCAAGGGAATTGCCTGAAGTTGTGTCAGGGGAGGTTGAGGTTGGATATCAGGAAAAGATTCTTCCCCCAGAGGGTTTTTGGGCACTGAACAGGCTCCCCAGGGCACTGGTCACAGCACCAAGCCTGACAGACTCCAAGAAGTGTTTGGGCAATGTTGTCAGGCGCATGGGTGACTCTTGGGGATGGTTCTTTGAAAGGTCAGGAATTGGATTCTATGATCCTTGTGGCTCCCTTCCAACTCAGATTATTTTTTGATTCTATGATTCTGCAACTATGTGAGGTCACATTATGTCATACAATCTCATAAAATGAAAGGAGCTACGCTTATGGGACAGCTTTTATAACAGACAAGACAAACAAACACTAAAAAAATTGCATATCAGACCTCTGGAAAGCAAATTACTCCATTTCCATTTCCAGGAGCTTCCTGATGACTAAGTGTGACAAGTACACCCTGCTCCCAACCCCTGGTAACGGGGTTAGCACAAGTAATGAGGTTTTATGGGGGAAGTAGCTGTTCTCTGTGACTGAGCAAGTCATGTATTGCTTCCCTTTTCTTCATTATCAAATCCTGAAAGTCCTAGGAACCAAGTAGACAAACCAAATAGATTTCTTCTTCCCATCCCCACTAGCCTCCAGGTTCCTAGAAGCCAGGCTGATTAGTCCCTTTCTCACGTGTCTTGAAGTTCCCAGGCTCTCAACCTGGTGGTAACAATGGCCATGCCAGAGAGCAGGGAAGTGTTCTCTGTTTCTGCAGCAGACAGAGCATACTCCATAAAATCAAAAAGTTTTAAGTCCTAATTGGGAACCTGGATTACAACAGCCGCTGGACAACGAGATTTGTGCTTTCATAATGGCCAGAGTCATCTCTGCTGTCCTCTGCTTCCTCCAAACTCTATGTACCTGCAAGTCTCAAGCCGAGTTTATGATTTTTGTGTAAATGGTAAGCCAGGTATTAAGATCTGACACAATCTGAAGAAAGTCCAGTTGACTGGAAATCACAAACTGTGTTGTAAATTCTGTATTGCACTACTTCTAGATTGTATTATATTGATTCTGTTAGTAGACATCCTGTGGCATTCTAGTCACAAATTCAGTCCTATACTAATCATGAAATCATGTTAAGAAATGAAAGCTTCAATTGTAACTGTGGATTAATGTCATCATCTTTCTGCTAAAGATCCCTAAAGGAACCCATCTGTCCCCTCGGTGTCAGATGACACTAAATCTGTGGAATTTCCAGCTGGTAATATAAAAGCAAAACCAAAGAGCTATTTCCTCATCAAAAGAAAAATTGTGCAGGAGTCACGTTTCACAAGAAGAATACAGAAAACATCACAAAATAGTAATTTCCCTGCAGCAACAGGACTAGGTTCCCTAAAGATTCCCATTATACTTGGTTTTGGATGTGGGGTGGGATGTAGGAGCTCATCCCACACTCTGACTAGAAGCTTGGTGAAAAATCTCAGACATTAACTTTCTATATGACAAACTGTGTTTCCACATAAAGCAGAACCATTACACAACACAATAAGACACTGTGACGTGTTTTAACAGCCTGCTTGGTTTAGCAGCCAGGCTTTCTAGAGTGGTCCTTTTCCTACAACAAGCACAAGTCATAAAGCCCATCACCCCTTTCCTGCTCAGGTGATACATTTCCCTCAAAACACAAATCTAGAGAAAGGATCAATGTGACATATAGGGATTAATGCCCAGTTTTGAAGAAATTTCAAAACAGGACTAAACATGATTTGGTCCTGTCTAAATTTCAAAAGGAGAAACAGAAGCTGAGCTAAATTGTCAGCTGAACTGAAATTGTTAAAGCAAAATGCTTACTTAAATTATTCCCCTCTGGGAAGGATAGAGGAGCAAAGTGATAAACAGATGACCAGAATCTTTGATGCTGACTGTAAAGCTCTCTTTAACCTTTAGTGTCCTATGGAATGTGGATATATTCTCTAGAATAATACACAGTGCTACAGATCTACTTTTGATCTCCTGTGTATTAAAGTCACACTGTTAATAGTGTCATCCTTTTAAGGTGCTGTCCTTGAGATGCAAATCTCAAGTAACTATTTGGGCCAGTAGTATAGTCATCTGATAAGGAATAACTGCTTATCTCATCCATGATGCCAAGTTCAAAGAAATAAGAGTAGAGTGGGATCTGAATTTTCTGCTGAAACCATGAGTAATTTGGAACAGCCACATGGAAGTGGAAAGAGGATTTTTCTGTAGAGCATTCTCTACCACTCTTGTGTACCACAAAAAGATGTGTTAAAGTCACTGCTCCATAGAGCTGTTGGAAACATGCTTAATTTCTGTAATATTGCAGTAGCTTTCTTTTATATGTGAGCTGTATTATAATAACCTAAATCTGCATACAAATTTTCATAGTTAGCCTTGTTTGTTTTTTTTTAATTTCAACACCATGTAAGTGTGAACTTTTATATGAAAAGGTCATAGCATTTATTTATTCTTTACAAAGTTTCTGACCCTAAGCTTAGAAGAGCTGTTTTAAGAGGAGAAAGGTGGAATTAAGTTGAAGTATAATTTTGCTAATGTCTCAAAGCCAAACCCCAGAAAAAAATAACAACATACATCACATAAATTATATTGGCTTGATCAGAAAGGCTGACAAATATAACAGGCAAATTTAAAAGGCAATAAAATACTTAATCTCCTGTTAAAAATCTAAGGAATTTTAATTTAAAATTAATTAAATTTTCAAGTAAAATATTTCATATTATGCAGTCACCAGGGAATTTGCAAAATAGAGCTTTTATGGAGGGAGTTCATTTGGTTTTGTTTGGCAAAGCTGCCAACTGTCAAACTTAAGTAAACAATTTTAAGGAACTAGCATGCATAAATGAAAATATACAGCAGCAGAAACAAATGTGAGGATGAAGCTGTAGTGGTACAGGACAAGTCATCTCAAATCTAACTGTTGTATCTGAAAGACTGATAGGTTTTGCCCCTGTTGCAATTAAGAAAAAAAAAATTGCTTTTTAAATTTATCTCCATGTCTACCAGAATTGTGAGGCATTTTGCCAAATCAATTCTAACACAGTCACTCAAGGCACTTGTGTCTGTCTGTCTTCACTTTTCTAGTATGTTTATTAGGGTCTCCCTTGAGCTCAGAGGCAGGTACAGGGTCCTACCCCAACTTTGGTGATCTGATTCACACAGGAGGAGCCTGAAGTCTCCTTCTGTCTCTCTGTAAGGAAGAACAGATGTTCACATGGGGTTCAGCCTGTGTAAATCACTGAGCGTGGCTCAGACTTCTGCCTTCTTGGAGTGTACTCTGCCGTCTGTCTGAATCCTCAGGTTTTTATAACACGTAGAATTTAGTCACTTGATGGTGGAAAGCCACTAATGCAAACTATCGCTAATGACATTCATTGAGAATAAGTTCAATTAAGCTGTGGTGATTTTGGCTACAGGACAGAATTTCTGTGTGCAACTCATTGCCATGACTCAGGATTTTACTGACACACTTTGCAGTATTGTGCTTAGGCACTAACTTCTAGAATCAGTTTTGGACAAGGACCTTGGCTTTCACATACAGAAGAATTTTTAATTTTCTTGGTTGTTGACTAAGTCACAAGCCCTTAAAATCTGAAAGACCAAATAAGAACTGAAAAATAAAAGTGTATATGTGAAAATCTAATTGGTGCTTAATTTAACAATTTTGACTCCTTTGTAATGGACAAAAAGTGACACAAAAACTAAATGTAAACATAAGAGATCTGTTTTTATGCTATGCAGTTGTCGTGGGTTGGCCCTGGCTGCATGCCAGGCACCCACCAAAGCTGCTCTATCAGTCCCTTTCACAAGGAGACGGAGGAGAGGAAATATAATGAAAGGTTCGTGAATTAAGGACAGAGAGAGATCACTCGCTTAATACTGCCATGAAAAAAAGGAGACTCAGCTTAGGGATATTAAATGAATTTATTACTAACAAAACACAAGCAGGATAATGAGAAGTAAAATAAATCTTAAAAACACCTTCCCCCCCCCATTCCCTTTCCCAGTTCTACCTCTTCCCTACCAGTGGCACAGGGAGATGGGAATGGAGGTTATGATTGATTCATCACACATTGTTGCTGCTGCTGGGGGAGAAGAGTCTTTTCCCTTCTCCACTGTGGAGTCCCTTCCACGGGAAACAGTCCTCTGTGAATTTCTCCAACATGAGTGCATCCCACAGGCATCAGTCTCCATGAAATGCTCCACCATGGGTCCCTCTTCCATGGGGTACACTCTTCCAAGGAAGGTTGCTTTGGGCATGGGTATCTCACAGATCACAAGTTCTGTCAGGAAACCTCCTCCAGCATGAGCTCCTCTCTCCACATCTGCAGATCTCTGCCAGGACCCTGCTCTACTGTAAGCTTCCCATGGTTTTACAACTTTCTCTCAGGCATCCACCTGCTCCAGTGTGGGCCTCCTCCAGGGGCTACAGGTGGATCTCTGCTCCTCCATGGGCTGCAGAGGCACAGCTGCTTCACCATGGTCTCACTCTCCTCTCTAGCCACAATGACATCTGTGCAATAACACTTTATTTCTTCCTAAATATGTTGTCACAGAGGCATTACTATCATTCCTGACTGACTCAGACTTGGCTGGCAGTGCATCCATTCTCAAGCCAGCTGGCACTGCTTCTGTCAGACACTGTGAAAGCTTCTGGCATCTTCTCACAGAAGCCACAGAGCCAACCCTATACACCCCCAACACAGGGGCCAGCCATGAAAACCCAATACAGCAATATACAGTGTATAGTCCACAACAACGTCAACGACAATAACAACCACAACAAAGGATTAATTTCTGTACAGACAGATACTGTGACATATGGTGAGAAGTACTTTGATTCAGGCATCACTGACGAGCACAAACTGTGAGAACTGTGCTGCACCATCTCAGGCACCCAAGAGACAGTACCAGCCAACAGTACCAGCCTGAGCTGCGACTAGACAAAACTCAAACTGCTGCTGCTCTGCACTTCCTCTGTACACAATCTCAAGGGGAGATTGATTGCAAGTCAATTCCTTTACCTGTATCTGTACCCTTGAGCCCACTGAGTTGTTCTGTGCAGTGGTGATGTCCCTTTGAGCAGGGATCCTACTTAGGGTTATTCTTCAAGGTCTCAAACAAGGTAAACAGCCTGAAATTATATTTTATGTTAGCAACATACACATATGCAGCTATAATTTTTTAGAAATGTAGGAAATAGTGGAATGTTTGATTGCCATCTAATCACCATTTTTTAAAAATCTTTGTAAAATCGTCATTAAATCATTGTCAAATAATTGTAAAATTATTGTTTAATTACCTTCAGTTATTGTTTAATCACTATTTGATTATCATACAATCATCAATTAATTACAATTGGACCACCATTTAATCATCAATAAACCCCTTTTGCTTAACTTTATTATGACTTCTTTTGTTAATTCATCTGCAATAAATACCAAAAGAAAATTAATTTCTTCCTGTCCTTCCCGAATTACCAAACTATCAAGGAAACTCATGGGAAAACGGCAGAATATTAGGTAAAAATCATAAATCCAAGTTCCAGGTGCTGCAAAAAAGTTGAACTTTACTAAAGCTGCATGACACAAATACTAGACACATACTACTTGGCTGAAGAAATTGTCAGGCTAAACATTCAAGCAAAATAAAAACAGGAGGAAATTTTGAATACAGTCCTTATGTTTCTCAGTTTATTCCTGCTACAGTTGAAGTGTTCATTGCTTCATGAGTTGCCTTCTTGCTTACTTTCTACTTCACCAGTCCCATTTTCCTTCTTCATATTACAGGCTTGAAAATTTGTTTAAGACTATACACTGTTATTGATTAAGCAACAGGTTATAAAGATTACTAAATCCTCTGATCATACGAATACAAGTTGTTTATTGTTGTAACACTTTTCACATTACAATATACAGCAATATGCAATGCAATACACAATAGTACTTTTCATCGCTCTTTAATTTCCCTGTTGTTTTACTCTTTTTAAGTAAGCTGTCTCTGAAGTGTAAGGTGGTATTGCCATCTACTTTATATTGCTGCCTTGGGACTTCTCCATCTCCTGTTACTATTACTCTGTTCATGTACTATACAGAACAGTACCACTTCCTGGTCCAGTTTTAGATTTCAGTTTCATCACCTCTTTTTCCTGGAACATCCAGGATAAATAGAGTCATTTGTGTTATTTTAGTTTATTCTGAAAAATAACTATGCTCCAAATAACTCATCGTCTGTCCTATTGCACATATTAATTCCCGAAACAAATTTAAAACCTAGTAAAACTTTCCTGATTAGAATTAATTTTTAGTTTCATGTATTCCAGATGGTTTCTACTTTACATCACAAGAATCTAAGAATTTGTGTCTCCCTTAGTAACACTAGCAGTGGAAGTCACTGTAGCTGACGATCTCTTGTGGATTTGGTGATAAGCTAGGGCAGCATGATGGGCAAAATGTGGCACTGCCACAACCTCAAGAAGAAACATCCCTAGGACTGTAGCCCAAACACTTAAACTGAAAAACAGATACACATAAAATGTTAGGTTGCTGCTAAGTCTCACCAGATACAGAAAATGTAGAGAATAAAGTCAATGACAAGTAGTCTGGACAGATAGCAGGAAATACCCAGAAGCAGACAGAAGAAAGCTAATTAACGTGCAAATGTTGATCTGGCTTTGACTGTGCAGAAGTGTTTCTAGGATTAGAGAATAACTCTGGCACAATAAATTTAGAATTAATTGTACAGATCTGGACTTGCCCCAAGACTTGCAACCAAATACGAGGCACCAAATATGAGCAGAGCAGTCCCCATTTACACACATTGATTTTTGTACTCTTGAGAGTCAGATTGAAGAGTTTATTTGGGTTCTCCTAAATGGGATTGTGAAGGAATGTTTTTTTGAAGTAAAGTCTAATTTGCAAACTCACACACAGACAGATATACAGTAAATTCATGACCATAAGGCGCACCTGACTATAAGACGCACCCCCCGGGAGTCAGCAAAAATTGCAACATTGTAGATCAGATAAGGCCCACCCGTCTATAGGGCGCACTTTTTTTTTAGCGAGGCTCCGCCCCCAGCTCCCCCTGCGAGGTTGCTGTCCGAGGCCCCGCCCCCACC
>PYHW01009189.1:1480182-1495948 GCA_013186435.1 Turdus rufiventris | reverse complement strand
GACCTGACAGGGGCGGTGCCGCGGCCCCCCGGGCCCACCTCCACCCGGCTGCCATGGCACTGCTGGCTCCCCCCACTGCTCACGGCTCACACTTCCGGCGTGGCAAATGTTGCAACTTTGTACTTCATATAAGGCACACCAGACTATAAGGCGCACTTCCGGGTTTGGGGAAAAATTTTAGTCAAAAGGGTGCGCCTTATAGTCGTGAAATTACTGTACCTGCAGGAGGGTAAGGAGGGGAGCTAAACATATAACCCATGGAAAGGGAAGGAACTCTTCGAACAGGACAGACTCCTGTATCACACATTCTGAAGCAGTGAGAAAGAGATTTCAAAGCCATTGTGGTTTACTGTGTAGACCTGCTTTGAGGAGAGCCTGTGCCATGGACCAGGGGGATGGGCAGTCCCACCACATACCAGGAGAGAGCCATGCCACGCAGTGTCAAGAGAGACAACAAGGTCAGAGCTGCTGGATGTGCAGTAGAGGCAGAACCCCGGTATAATTGTCTCTAACCATGCTGTGATTTATAAGTTAGAGCTGGCCTTACAAACTGAGCTGCAAGAAAACTAGAAAAGAGATAGGATATCTGTGGGAAAAGAGATAATATACACCTTAGGTGCCACAATGCTAATTAGATATGAAACTGTTCTCTGAGCTACTGGAATACTGTTAGTGCACTTCGTATCTCAGAAAGCAAGTTCTGAAATCATCTAGCAAAACTTACAATGGGAAGAATAACTACACAAGATCCATATCAGAACATTAAGAATTAAGGCTACAGCCTCTTAAACCAATGGAAGTGACTGGAAAGCTCTATCTGCAAAATAGCTGTGCTTTGCTAATTCTGACATTCATGTGATCAAGTGCATTCAAAAGAAAGAAAAAAATTTTACAAGTTCTAGATGTGTATCTTGATATTTATCTTATATTAGGTGTAAATCTACTTCCATTCAATGCTCATAAGGTGTTCACTTCTATAAATGGTTAAGTGCTGATAAAAACAATTACAGATTCAGGCCACAGATGGCTCTAATGATCTACAAAGTCAATACTGGTTGTGAAATATTCTAAATGTCAAAGTTAATCTTAGCATTTATGTCAAGTAGGAGGTCCTTTTCCTTTACATTCTTGATACAAGTCCATGTAGACTGACAATCCAAATAAAAGTTGTCACTTTTTTTTCTGAAATTTGTGTATCATAAGACTGGTCTTTGTGAGGCTGTGAAATTCCTAAGAGTACCTGTGTTATCTGAGGGTGGAAAAGGAATGCTGGGACAGACAAAAATAAGAGCCGAGGCCCAGAACACTATACTAATTGGTGTTTGCAATGGAACTGAGATGTCGGTGGAGCCATTAATAATGTTTAGACCAATGTGCCCCCTCTCATTTAACAGCCCTGCAGCTGAGAAACACCTTTACCTTCCTCTGATATAAAGGGGGAAGTTTAATTCTGAGAGAAGTGCAAACAGAGCACAGGTGGTCGCTCTGAATCCTTCTCCCACTCCTTTCTAGCAATCGACTACCTCTGCTGCAGGACCAGAAGGACAGAAATCATTGAGAGATTGCAGCAGTCAGAGAAAAAAAAAAAAAAGGAAAGAAAACAGAATTGATAGTTCACACAGAATGGTGGAAGATGTAAGCAGACCAGGAGTGGTTGGCAGAGAGACAGAGAGGGGAGGAAAGGATAATTTTTAGAAATAAGAATAAGGACAGGAAATAATTATCTGTCTTACAAAAATGTCCATTAGCTGGATCTCTCCATCCGATGTAATACTTACACTCTATACTGGTGACAATTCTGCTACATTTGATGGCTTGGTGGAGAATGGGAAAAGATGCAGTTGTGGGATTTCTCCGCTGTCTATTTACTGCTTGCTGCAGTTCCCGAATATTCTGTAATAGAAAACAAATACTCATGAAAAAAATCTTCATATGCTCATAACACAGATATTTATTTGTTCCAAAAGTCACATTGAAATTATTTTGTTCACTGCGTTGGTGTTCTCTTGGCTTACAAACAATGACAAACAATGTTATGTGTCAGAAAAATAATTATTTCTTGGATATATCTCAGAATAAATAAGAAAACAAGTAATATAGACATTTCCGCTTTAAAGTATTCTTTCATTTTCTGTTTTGCTCTTCCTGATATGTTCCTGGGAGCCAGTATATGTCACTCTTACAAATATTTAACTAAGCACACAGATGTTGAGACCTTGGAGTATATCCATGCCAGCTCCACGTGGTGTCACCTGAGCTCCCTATGAGTGGGCACAGAGCTGTGCTCTGTGTTTCCGATGTTTTAACTTAATTATTCAGAGACCGAAAAGAATTCAATATTTACAGGGCCAAAATATGAGAATGAAAATATGAGAAATTAAGTTATTTAAATAAAAATTATTTAATCTGCTGGTTGAAGAGCAGAAAGAGTCAAATTACTAATTTGTTATCCAATCACTGTTTGCAGCATCAAGGAAGAAAATATGTTTATAAGCCTTGAGACAGAGATAACAGTCTGAGTTTTTCTTCTTCCAGGCCAGTAACCAATTACTGAGCTTCATGGTTATTCCTGTCCTTACTTTCTAGTTCTGCACATCTTTTCTCCGCAGCTATAAACCTTCAACAGAGTAGATGTCCAGCTTTTTCCCTGTCCCATGTTCCCACCAGGTAATCGTGAGGTGATAGGAACTCTCTGAAGGGACTTGAAATGTGTCATCTAGACTCTTCTCAGGTACATCTGGGCAAAGCTCTGTAATCTCTGGGTTATTATATAACAAATGCCTGACTGTAACGTTGTGCTTTGTTATGTTTTCTGTTGGTTTTGTTTGTTTTAAACATGGGTCACTGAGCTATTGCTCCCAGACAGACTAAACTCCTTTTTTGCAAAGAAGTCAAAGCTATGAACAGGGAAAAGACTGAAGACCTAATATTTTGCAGGTGCTTCCCACTCAGGATCACTACACATCTCTTTGACCAGCATGCTGACTACAGGTAAGTGCTGTTATGGTGGACACATACTTGGGACCACATACCTTTCCCCAACCCTGCAAAATGAGACACCTAACACAAGGTTACAGATTTGCGTCACTAGTAAGAGAAAAAAAAATTGGAAGACAAAATGTAGATCTTCTATAATCATCATTTTTCTTGGATCTAACTTTTGCTGCATTTAAAATCAGGCATAATAAACACACAGCATATAAAGGTACTCAATAACAAGGACCTCAGGATCTCTGTATTTCATTCCATGTTCTTTTTGTGTGTGCTATTTAATCTTCTAAAATTCAGTTTATGTGCCATAATTTGTTCCTTTCCTTCTCTTCACTGACATTACAGATTCTGAAATATTTGAGGCACTTTTTAAAAAATTATTATTACGTTTTTATGCTGGCAAACACACTAAGCTTTGATTCCCACTGGGGACTGTAAGGCTAATAATATCTCTGGTGATGTTCAAGGCAACCTGAACCACAGCTTTTAGAGAAGGGACAATGAATAATGCCTTAGTACCTTTCTGTATCCATCACGAATGTACTGAGGCATACCCTGAGGGTCACTCTGGCCCTCTTCATGTCAGTGATGCACAGAATCTGTTAAGCTTTTTATCCAGCCAGATGCACAGAAAACTGAGTAGCAGCTGGCTCTAAGACATGTTGAAGAGATGCTCTGTGGTCAGAGCATTACTGTACTCTTGTGGAGCACACATCATGGGACAGTCCTGTAAAAAAGGCTGTGCATTCTCACATCAGCTCGTAGGACACCAAGATATAGGAACTTCAAGGATGGTCTCAGATTCATAATCTACTCCCACGGGGTGTACTGAACAGAGATTCTTTACAAGTATCTGCATACAGCAATATCTGACATTTCCTCAGCTGTTGAGGTTTTTTATATCTTCCTTTAAATTTATTTAATATTTTGTACTTTAGTAAGTTAAAGGTCATATAGGCGTTACTTTGCCAGTAAAATATCCTCCAATACATTCACATTGGGATTCAGTTCACACAGGTCATCTTTGCAACATAATCTTTGTAAGTTAATTGTAAGTTAATAGTAAATATTATTTTTGATTATTCATTAATTTTAATCATTTAATGGTTAATTTTAAGCTGTTGTAGGACTGACCCTGGTATTCAGCGATCATAAAATTAAGTCTGAAAACCATAACTGCATAACACATGCACCATACCTTTTTTTGCCATAACTAATTGAGCAGATAACAAGGAATTAATAGTCAGAGCAATTAGTTTGCCTATTTCTGTTTCAGAATTTGTCCACATATCTCTGCACTACCTAAGCAAAACAAAGTGCATGTTGTCTTATATTCATCATTTCATAGCCAACAAAAGATTATCATGGTTTTAAATTAGTTCTGTAAGCTTAATGTTGTATCACCGCACACTTTTTTCTGTTAATGTAATAGCTCTATTATTGACACATTAGTGTCAAGTTATTATTGACACATCAGAAAAAGAAAATTTCATTGTGAAAGCCTGCAATTAATCAAATAAAAATCTACTGCAAAATCAAAATGTATTGATGGTCACACAGAGGATACTGAAATAATAGTATTACTTATTTGTGAGATTTACACCATTTATGTATATTTTATTGACAAGCTGTAGACTTAGTCTCTGTAAGTTTCTGAATGTACTTGCATGAAGACATTTAGTTAGCAATCCAAAGTTTTCATAAGAACAATGTGGGTAAGGGTATTATCAAAAAAGGAAATATTTGTAGTAAATGAAAAACATGTTCATTCTCTGTTGGAAAATTTCTGAAGGTCTTGTTGATATTAGTAGATTAGTTGCATATGTAGTTTAATTTTTTTAAAATAACATAACTAAAAAGGAAGTAAAATACAACTTAACTATATTCTCTGTTTACAATTCTGATAGTAATGTAAATCTGCTGCTTTACTGATTTGAATCCTAGCTATTCATATTCTACTAGCAATCTCTAGTCACAAGACATCTCTCTTTGAAAAAGACTACAGTTTGTATTTAGCGTCCCTTAATTCCTCTTCACTCTCACACTCTCCATGTTTGTTTCCATTTTGTTTCTGTCATCGGAACATGAACTAGAAAAAAAAGGGACTCATAAAATTATTCTTCTTTTCTAATACATATTTTAGCATAAGAATTAAATTTTCAACAGTATTTTTACTGCCTGTAAGTACAGTAATTTCACGACCATAAGGCACACTGGACTATAAGGCTCACCTCTGGGAGTCAGCAAATTTTGCAATTTTGTACATTATATAAGGCACACCGAACTCTAAAGCACACTTTTTTTTTTTTGCTGCAAAGATCCGTGCCGTGCGCAACAAAGTAACAAATTAGTAACAGAATCCCGCGATTGTGGAATTTACCAGCAGGTGCTCAATTTGCAAACATTTTTCACAGATTGGTGTAGCCTTTAAACACAGCCCCAAGCACCCTCCCCATGTGAGGGGCCCGGAACTCCAGCCCACCCCCGGCTGGCAAGGCAGGGCTCAGGGCAGCCGCGGCTCATGGCTGCCGTGGTTCAGGGTGGCCACAGCTCACACCTTGGGGTTGCTGCAGTTCAGGGCAGATTGGGGCCGCCCGCAACTCGGGATCATCCGTGGCTCGGGGCAATGTGGCGCTGCCTGCTCCCTCTCTCCCTGTGTGGCTGATGCTGGCTGGGGGAAGTGCCGTCTGGCTTCTTGTTCCCCCCACATGCGGGCCGGGGCCGGCGGCAGCTCCCTCCCTCTCTGAGCAGCTCCTGCCAGCTGTGGCCGCCCATTCCCGCCCCCCCCGTGACTCAATGCTCCCATGGCACCGCCCCCCCTTGCAGCTCACACTTCCGGGTTGGCAAGTTTCGCAACTTTGTACACTATATAAGGTGCACCAGACTATAAGGCGCACTTCTGGGTTCGGGGGGATATTTTAGTCAAAAGGGTAAGCCTTATAGTCATGAAATTACTATAATTTCCAATGCTTATTATCTTTTCTAGAAAAATACTTTTTTTCAATTCATTTGTAAAAATTTAGTTTGTCTTACGTAAAATTTTGTGAAGCTTATGTAAATTTTGCTTCTGTAACTGGACATTGGACGGGCAAGAAATTTCCAGCTTCTGACAAACAGTATTCCAGTGATTATGGTATACTCAGTTTTATTGCTTTCTGAAAACAAACAAGCAAACAAAAAGTCTTCATCTGTAGAGGATATATATTAGATTGAAAAAATATTTAAGTGTGGAGTTTTTCTCATATGAAAATTTTACTGATGGAAAATAACAGCTTTGACTAAGGTTTCTATTGCAGAACTCAGTACTGAAGCATTTGTAAAAGGGGTGACATAAGTGAATAAATCTACATCTACATATAGCCTGATTGCCATCAATGTCATTGATCTGAGTAAGAATTTCTGTGTTCAGACCTCAAAATGCATACTTCTCCAGTTCCAGACAGTCATACTTCTCTATTCCAGATAATCCTATTAATGTAAGCTGTGTTCATGTACATTCAATCAGTCGTTTTTCTTCCATTAAATGATATTGGATAGGACTAACTCACAGGAAGAAAAGATAACAGGAAATTATGTTGAAACATTCATAAAAGAGAAGCAAGTTGCAAGAACCTTTACCTAAAATCCTCTTTACTTTCCATAAACAATTTCTGTAAAACCGTTGCCCTTTATTTCCCTCAGTCAAGGAGCAGCCTTGTGAAGTATGTCTGTGTTTCCTTTTGAGCTCTTAAATCTATAGAGGACTCCAGATGCAAAGTGTGTTTAGATGCAGCCAATCCATATAAACAAAAACACTTTCAGGAAAAAGAAAGACATTAAGTCAAATAACAATTCAAGCTGATGATTTTCAGAAAGTGTTTTTTCCCTCGTCTAGGAATGGAACAAGATTTCACCCTAAGCAATTGTAATCAGTCTTTTGTGGTGATGAAAATAAGTGAGAATTATTGTGAATGAATGAAAGGTGTCAGGGACTGAGGAAGCCACATATAACCTGCCTTCAGAAAGGCCTCATAACAGTGGACTTAACTGAGTCCTTAGAAATAGGCTTTACCCCTTTATAATCAGAGCTCTTAAAGGAGTCCATTTGCATAATAAATAATCTCAGAGTAATAGGAAGAAAGTATTATCCTAATTTTTGTGTGTTTTTTTCATTTTATAACTGGCTGTTGGTGGGCAGGAGCACCTGCTAGATTTGCAGATCTAGCTTTCAGAGATGAAAATTTAAGTAAAAATATTTGGGATTGTATCTGTTTACATATTAAATCTTATGTTCCAGTATAATATTGCACACAGAGCTACATTAGTAACATATATTCATTTGCTGGAACATAAAGATGCAGAAATTGTGTTACTTTGATCTTTAAAGCTGAGAAATATCTCAGGCTGTTGCACTCTAACTCAGGTTGTGCACATGAAGTCTCCTCTTCAATATGCTGCAATATTGACAGCAGAATTTCACCCTTTTTCTGCTCAAAGGAGAGTTTAGTGCATCTGTAAAATGGGTATAACGATCATTGTCTGCCTCAATTTGTGTTGCTCAGCTAAAAACTTTTGAGTGACTCCTGCAGATTACTCCTGAGGTGATGACTTTGTGGAGTCTTTGAGACACTCCAAAATCAACAGTTGAGCATAGTATTTTTTTTTTTTTTAAGAAAACAGTTCTATCTTATCATAAAGCAAATTCAAAACCCATTTCAGTGGTGCTTCTGAGCAGGTTCATGCTTCTGGAACACCTAATCTTTGTCTTAAACTATTAGCCATTTGCTAAATTTTTGAATCATGGGTTCTGTAAACTGTTCAGATTGGTGAAGTTCCACCAAGAAATCCTGCCAGCTCTCTAACAGAGGATTGAAAGGGAAGAAGGACTATTCTTCTCACCTGTTTTGACCTCCTGTCATAATTCCTGAAATAAAACTGTTTTTTCCTTTTCACCACATAAACAAATGTTACCAAACTCATCATTATCAGAATAATATTTATAGTACAGCCTAGATAAAGGGGAAACAGGTCTGAAGCAGATAAATAAGGTTGACCCCTATCATTTCTGAAAATCCAAGTATGGCAAGATATACACACACAGTAAAAACATCCTTATCTTGTCAAGCAGAGGTAGAAGATGGCTCATTGCAACATGTGGTGCCAGTATAAGTATAATGTCACACACCAAATAAATTTCTAAATTAAAGAAAAAAAAAAACAATTCCATGTTTTAAAAATCTGATAAGATTTCTCCATCTGCCATGTGCTACAGCTGACAGCTGCTTCCTTTTGCATAGCTAAGTTCAACATGACCTTAGCCAGACAGAGTGTATAGGGTATAAGGCCATTGTTGAACATATTAGTGGGAAAGTATTAAAGCTTGGCAGAATTTTCTTGCTTTTGCCGTCTGTCTTTTACTCTGATTAATACCTATCCCTTTCTCTACTGTTGCTGTCTGTCTCATATTTCTTCTCTCTGGTAGATGCCTTTTAAGAGTAGCTTGATTCAGCTGTAGTTGACCTTTAATGGAGCAGTGCTGATTCGCATCAAGTTTTTATAGGCCTGCTAGTTTCTGCACATATGTGGAGCAGGGGTCCTCTTTGACCTACAGGAGTTACAGAAAGAGAGAGACATTTTTGGGAAGGCAGGTTTAGCGGGCATTTTCTTTTAAAAGAGCAATGCTCTCTTAAAAACAAACCAACCAACCAACCAACTAACCAACCAAACAAACAAACAAAAAGCATTTCCTTTATTATAAGAAATAAATTCTACACAAATACAAGAGTGGCAAAAAGTAAACAATTAGTATGCTGAAATTAATATAAGCATAACCATTTTTTGTCACATACGCTAACACTGATTGTACTCTAACAGGAAAATATTTTTATGAAGGAGATTGGAAAATTTCTGCAGTTGAGTGTCAAATCATCATCATTAGTGGCAGCAGCCAGTCACAGCCTCAGTGTCAATTGCAAGCACACTCTGGAAAGAAGCTTTCATCTTTCTCTTTTCTTGTCCTGCCTCCATCTTCTCTCTCCTCATTCTTCATCCTCTTTCTTTCTTTTATATTCTTTTTACCATTGGTTTCTTCCCTTCTTCCTTATTTTCTCAGTTTCCAACAGCACAGCATTCAATTTCTTTAACATTTCTCTCACCTCTGCCCTCTGTCATTCTGATTTTTCCTCTGCATATTTTTTCTCCAAATATTTTTCTCCCACCCCTAAAGCCACATTCATCTTTTCCCTAGATCACGTTCTCTTCCCTTTAACCACTACTTACACACATTTTATCCCTCAACATGGATCAAATGCATGCGGTCTTCAGATCAGACTATATCTAGCCTCTCTCCTAGGCCTTCTATTAATTTTGTACCTTTGACAACAGTGGGAATGACACTACCTCTTTACTGATTGCACTTGCAGTGCTGCCCAGAGCATGTGTTGAGTATGGTCCTGGGGTTAGAACATATTTAATGGCCTGCATTCTCCAAAGATGTTTGCTTTCTTTTCCAACCTGTCATGAAACTGAGTGGACTAGCACACAGCAGACAACCTACAGGCAAGCTTGAAAAACTGTCCTAAAGACATCACATTTCCCCTGACCTGCAGTCCAAATAAGCTATATGCATAGATAAGAAGATGATACCATTTTAAAATTCCTTACCTGCCAAACGTGGTTTTGGCAGTGAAACTGCTGAAGTACACACTGCACTGCAGGATCTTCAGATGCTGAGTTCACCGTGTACATGTTTGTTTACCCAGGGAAACTGAAGCTGGGTGCAACACAGTTGGAAAAGTCACAATACGTGGATACAACCACACAGCCAGAAATACACACCTTATAAAGGAAGAGGACAAACACTGTCAAGCATCTCAAGCCCTTGCTGCACTTAGTCATGGAACATTTCTTGTCATGAACTCGGATGGAATGTGGGATTTTGAGAAATACAAAGGAAACCACAAATAGCTTTAATAAGGATTATATGCTCCAGATGAATGTCACAAACATGTAACACATGTATTTGTGGTACCTATTGCATTAATACTCTGACTTGCTTTCTATCTACATACACCCAATACCACCATATTGTGTGATATGCCTTTCATCTTTGTACGTAATGGATGGCACATGTCCCATTAGCAGGAAAAAAATGCTAAGCCATAAGTATATTGTACATGCTTGTACTTAATGTAAGAGTTATTATTTATTGATGGCTTTTATTTGCCCCTGTTCAAAAGAGAGACCACTGAACAGTGGACAACATATAAAAAGTCCCCTCCACAGACCCTGCTTTTGCCTTCATGCATGAAAAATATTGTACAAAGGGTCACAGTCCATCTTTAATTCATCCCACTAACATTCTGGTTGCACTACCTTTCACTTAGGATTCTCCTATAGCCACTTTAACAAGTTGTGTCTGCAGTTTTGAAAATTGCAGTGTTAGCATTATGCAAATCCTTTTCAGTGTTTTTTGTTTTGATTTGGTTTTTTGTTTTGTTTTGTTTTATTTTTTTCCTGTTGCAGTGAGACAGCCTCTCCTCAGACATATAATAAACAGTATTGTGGCCGAGATAGTCTGCCAAAATGTTCTTGTGTACTTGGTCTCCTTTTGGGTCTCCATACTGCTTCTCTGGCTGTTAATTTTACAAGATTTGTTTGAAGGATCTAAGCAATAATACCCAATTTTACCAGGCTTAATTTTTCGTTTGCACATATTGACTCTCCTCAGTTTATTAACCTGACATCTCTAACTTCCATGCAGATAACTCTGTGTTTGGCTTTAAAGTGCATAGAGTGTTTCTCGGTTTTGGTTGCAGTTGTCAATTTTATTATGCTCATTTGAGAAGCAATAAATATACCTTATAATGACCAAAGACGGGTGGTATATCCTTGGGTCTGAAGTAGATATTGCATGTCAGACAAGACTACTCGTCAAACTTAGTGTCTCCAGTTGTTATATTCCTTCCTTTGTTTGGTGTTCACTGCCGATGTTTGAGGCTAGTTTGGGGTATTTTTTAGTTTGGAGTAGGGGGGTTGTTAGCTTGTTTGTTCGGTTAGTTGGTTGGTTTTGGAGGGGTTTTTTTTACATCGCCTGAAACCCCTTCGCGAAGGTCAGCGAGGCGCTGGGGAGGAAAGCGAGACTCTCAGAAAGACAGCTGGGCAGTGCCTTCTTCCGCACGGCGGAATGCGGAGCTGGTGCGGCACTGCCGGAGCGGGGCACNGAGCGCCCTGGGCGGGCTCGCAGCTCTCCCGCCGCCTTCGCCTCCTCGCCCGGCCCCGGGCGGGCGGCCCGCACCGCCGGGCGCACTGCGGAGCTGCTCGCCGGGGAGCGGGGCTGAGCTGAGCGGGGCTGAGCCGAGCTGAGCTGAGCTGAGCCGAGCCGAGCCGAGCCGAGCCGAGCCGAGCCGAGCCGAGCGGACCCCGCCGCTCTCCGCCGCCCAGCCCGGAGCGATGTGCCGGTACCCGGTGCCCTCCCTCAGCTGCCGCAGCCTCCTGCCGCCCCCGCAGCCTTGGCGGCCCGCCCTGGCTGCCGCTCTGCTGCCGTGTTATAGTTACTGTCGCCGGCGAAGACGACGTTATTAATTTTTTAGGTGGGAGGGAGGGTGGGGTTTTAGGTTTTTTCCTTTCCAAAGCCGCACTCCAGAGACGGGGCTGTGAGCTGTTTCCCTGGGACGTGAAGAAGAGACCATTGTAACAGCACTAAGACGGGACGCTGGTTCAGGGCATTTCGGAGAGGAATATTTCCAGAGGGAATCATCCTGTTTACGAGGGGTGGGATTGGAGTGTCCCCTACACACATTTATGGCAGGACAGAGTCGTGAGGGACAGGCTTATTCCGCTGCTCTGCATCCTCTCTCCCGCAAGTTTGATCCCCGATGTGGGACGGGCTTCCTTTGGGACCGGCGCAGGGCTGGGCTCGGGTCATTGCCTTCCCACCTCGGCCTCCTCAGCCCCCATGGCCAGCGAAGGGAACGAAAGGGCTCGGTCACCCCGGCGGGACCTCCCTCAGAGCCAGGACTTGAAAGTGGGCCTAAAACTCCCTCGCTGCTTTGAGATTTCTGTTCACCCCGGAGACTAAATCGCCGCTGTATTTCCTGTCCTCGAACACTTCCTGACACTGGGAAGATAACAAAGGGGAAAGTTTAAAGCAATAAACATCCCCGAACTGCCTCGCTCCCCATGGGCGTCTGGGGATGCCGGCGCTAGCGCCAGGCAGAACGCGGCTGAGGAGTAAACTGGATTTTCCATGCCTCGACCCGACCCGTACTCTGACACCTCCTTAACATCTTTTGGGGATTTTCTTCTCCCCAGAATTTTGCCGGGATTTATTTTCCCCACCTGCCAAATACCCTGTCTAGGCTACCCATGACAGCGCGTCCACTTCTGGCTGGATAAAAAAGAGGATGCGGTGATGCTGGCCAGTCCTTGTGGAGAAGCTCCGAGTCTTACTGAACTCCGAGAAAGGCTCTGGGAGAGAAAGGATGACTGCATTCTGCTTTTCTTATTTTCTTTCTCTCTTTTTTTAATTAAGCAGTAGCGGGATTTAATAAGCTTGATTGTATTATTAAAAGTCAGGAAGGCTTCCTGGGCGTGCAGAAGCCCACTGACAGGTTTTCTTCTGTTTTGATAGATTTAGTGCTGTTATGGTACACTTCTCCCTCGCATGCAGTAGCTAAGACTTGAAGATTAAAGATCGCACACCTCTAGATGAGTCAAAGCCTACACCCCGGAGCAGCTAATTCATTTCGTGATTGATTTCCCCGCTGATCTGTTTCCAGTTTCATCCTTGTGCGAAACCTCTTCCCCTCTCGGCACATCCATCGCATGGGCTCTTCGCCACGTTCCGCAAGACAGCGAGGGGAAATCTGAACCTCTGGGAACCCTCAAATCCAGACCCTTTTTGCAAAGCATCTTTTTGGTCCAAAGCTCCTCTAGTTTTAAACCGGAGCAGACTGAAGGAGACTTTCTGCGTGCTCGATTGGCGAGGCTGCGCTGAGCCACCACTATGCCGTGGGACAAAAATAGCTCTCCCGATCGGAGTGGGAGACTGGCCTCCTGCGGCCAGGTGCCCTGGTCTGAACCCTGGGAGGGTGACCGCGACAAACCCCGCAGGGCGGGCAAGGAGCCCTTGCTATCCCTACGTGCAGCGCACGGCCGTCGCAGCCCGGTGCTGCCTCAGCCCCTATCAAGGGCATCTATCTGACCCAACCCCTAGCGAACCCACTTCCTCTCTTCTGAAACTAGCAACACCTCCTTGATCATTNTTTTTTTTTTTTTTTTTTTTTTTTTTTTTTTGTCTCTCCTGGGCAGCCGTCCTAGTTTTCGCCACTAAGCAAACTCAGGACAGAATTTATAGCGGTTCTTTACGGGACGGTAAGGGTTAATCGCCACAGTCGGTTTAGGGGTTGTGTTGTTTTTTTGTGCTTTTTTTTTTGCCCTCGTTCCCTTCCCTCGAATGCATATAATCTCATTTGAGCCCCTCAACGTGATGAAAGCTATTGATTACTGTGTAGAGTCACCGACTTTTAGCAGGCTTCCCCAGCCCCCATCCCAAAAGTAAATAAATACAATGGGGGCGGAAATGTATTTTCGGAAGTGTCTCATATATGTACAAATCACGGTTTACGTCTTCCCATTCACGTGTACATTGATATCATAAAAGAGAAATCCTTCACCTGGGTTTTTCCTCTAAATACCTTATTCATTGAAACTGGCAGTTCCACTGACGATTCCACTCCCTTAAACTCGATTCTGATGCCGGCTAAATATAGAGCTTCGCCTTACTGGGAACGCGAACCGAATACACAGTAAGCAAATCAGTAGCACAGGAGGGGAAAAAACCCTTGATCAAAGCCCTCCTTTTCTTCCCAATCCTGGTTTGTGGGGCGGAGACAGGTTTCTCGCTTATTGCACATCATTTGCAAAGATCAAGCTTATAATACAGTCACCTCTCCCAAAAGTAGTAGTTAAACCAAAAGTTAGGAGGTGGGGGTTAATAGAATTACAACCAGATTGAATTATTTTCAATCAAGGGTGTAACGGTGAAAATAAGATGTGTTATTTCAAATCTGGGAGGAGCTGTACTTTAAACAGGTCAATTTTGAAAAAATATATACAAACATCCAAAGAGGTTAAAAAAATACATAGAGTGCAGTACGGAAAAACACCTTCTCTCTTCGAGTCTCATAAAATCCCGGCATTTTCTTTTTCTCAGCAATTGGACGATTTTTTTTTTTAATTACTCGGACGTTTTTCCAGCTCGCAGCGCGCGAGGTCACCCCGGGGGGAGGCGATGGCGCGGGGGAAGGAAGGAGGCTCGGGCATGCCCCTCGGGGAGGGGTAGAGGATGACATTTGCAGTGCACCGGGAGGAAAGACACAAAAGGTCCGGCACGCGCCCACCGCGCGGGGCTGCGGTCTCTCGCCCCGCGGCCAGCAGAGGTCGCCGCGCTGCCTGCGCGCCGGGGTGCGAGGAGAGGCCGGGCGGGCCCCGCGGAGGGAACGCGCACCGCGGAGGGAACGCGCACCGCCGAGGGACCGGGACCGCGGAGGGAACGCGCACGGCCGAGCCCCGGCGGCAGCGGCAGGGCCGGCAGGGTCACGGGCAGAAAGCGCCACCGCGCTCCCCCGGTCCCGACAGGCGGATTTCAGTGAAATTGGCCATTACTAGCGGTGTGCCCCAAACTCGTGCCAGGCTGTGCGAAGCTGCCCGGCTCAGTAGTCTTTCAAACTGCTTTTTGGTTTACTCAGCTAACAGAGAATTACAGCTACTGTTGTGGTATCTAATTGCCTAAGTGTTCATTGCTAAATGTATACCTAATCTTTTTCATATAGATGCATGTAGACACCCCTACATAAATTTATACCTCCTTGGGTTCCTTGGGTGTTTCAGTGATCGCCCAGAAAAGTTGCATTTCACACTATTTATTTAAACGTCGAATATGCAAATTAACTGTGTGTGCGTGCCTACAATCATATCTTTACCTCCTGACACTATCTTGAGATCATTTCAGAGTAGTTTAGTTATCTCCGCAAGTGGCAACACTGGGTCCCGCGTCTAGTTTGAAATAAACCTGGAGGGTGTGTTTGCTCCCTCAGCTTCGGAAAGGAAAACATCTTGCAAAGTAAGTTAGAAATCCAAGATGGTCCGTTGTTTAGTAGCTCTCTCAACAGCAAATGCGAGTTTCAGAACTATTTCTTGACTGTTTCATTACAATCAGACTTCCTTGTGGAAAATTATTCTGCATGAATATGGCTTTGCCCCTCTTACGCCCAAACTCGGTTGCCTTTTGAAAACAAGTATATTTTCCTGATGAATAGTGATTGGAGGGCACTTCTACCCTACGTTAATGAGGGTGGTATAATAGTCCATATAGAACAGAAGACAAAAACGGGATCTAAACAAGCTCAAAGGGAATGTTTAACCGGGTGTGGAGAGGGGGGTGTCGGAAGAGCATGGGGCGGTAGAGCTCGGGAGCGGGTACAATTCCTCACAGACTAAAGAACAGGCACCGAGTAGCTGAAGTGGAACTTGCCGTTTGAAAAACACACACAAAGAAATCAGTGCCCACGTCTAGGATGCGTTTTGCCCGGTTTGAGAAACTTTCAGAAAACTGCCCTCTGGAATCCGAGCGGCGCCGTGCGCCGCTGCGCAGACGAGGGCGCGGGCACCGCACCTCTGCTGGCCGCGGCTCTCGGGTGAGGACTCCCCACATCGCCTCCAGGGAGCAGCGCCGCAGGTCCGCTCCGACTGCAAGTCCGGGTCTTCTCCCCACCCCTACTTTTTTTTTTTTTTT
>PYHW01009189.1:1468036-1480127 GCA_013186435.1 Turdus rufiventris | reverse complement strand
TTTTTTCAGTAACAATTTTAAGGGATACTCATTGGGGAAAGGCAGAAGTTCTAGAGAGACAATTTATGGTAAATATTTGATATTTGTACCTTCTTCGATCTTATTTTAACAAAAATATTGAAGATTTTATCCACGAATTTAAGGGATAGAGGCTGGAGGAGAAAAGTAAACAGTCTCATCTCGTGGCTGGGGTCGTGCTCAGCCAGCCCGCCCCACCTTCCCTCTTCAGGGCATCTCCACCTGGGCAAACCAGAGTGTGGCACCCTCCTGAGAAAGGCAAACGCTCAGGAAGAAAAGAGTTGGGTTAATACCACCACCACTAGAAAAAAAGGTACTTACATACATACATATATATGTGTATATATACACACAGACGCATATATATATGCATATATATGTATGCATGTGTGTGTGTGTGTTTGTATATCCATATGGAAATGCCGCATGTGGCTCACCAAGCCCGGACAGGGAAAAGGGTACATGAGCCCGAGCGGAGCCTGGAAGGAAAATGAGAGGTGTGACGGGAGATAAGCGATGGAGAAGAGCGACAAGACGAAAGTATAAAGGGAAATACAAATAAGGAGCGAGGAAAAGTTGGCCGCGCGAACCCGAGCCGGGCGGCCGCGCCGCCAGACGCTGAAATATGATAATGAGGCAGCTGCGCCGCGCCGCCCGCAGCCAATGGGCGTGCGCGGGCGTGACGTGCCCGCGCGTGACGTCGCGCCAATGGCGAGCGGGCTGAGTTGGAGCAGAGAAGTTTGAGTAAGAGATAAGGGCGAGGCGAGTGCCCGCGCCGCCAGCGCCCAGTCCGGCACCGCCGCGCCTCCGCACCGCACTGCACCGCACCGCACCGCGCCTCCGTGCCGCTCCTGCGCCGCACCGCCACCGCTCCGCACCGCTCCCGCGCCCCCGGCGCCTCTACGCGTGGACGGACCCCGTCGCGCCCCCGGCGCCGCGCCCCGCACTGCGCCTCACCGCGCGACCCCTTCTCTCTCCGCAGCCCTGACAGTGTCTCCCACGCCGGTGGTGTTTTGTGCCATTTTTTTCCACTTTTTTTCTTTTTTTCCGATTTCGATTTTTTTCTTTTTTTTTTTCTTTTTTTTTTCTGTTATTACTTCTACTTTTTTATTATTATTATTTTATTTTTATTATTATTCCTTTTTTTAGCGACAGCTCTCAAACCTACTTTGGGGTCTTAAAACGAAACCGTACACCATTTCACTGTGGACATTACACCCTCTTACAGATATGGGAGACATGGGAGACCCACCAAAAAGTAAGGCGGAATCTTTACCGTTGTTGGAATAAATGTGCTGTCTATTGTAATGGTCTCAGGCAGACGAACTGCTGAAGTGCTGAACTTCATTTGAATGGTAGAGAAGGTGCCTTTGTTACCATGCTTGCATGCTTGCTCTGTCATAGCCTTATATGTTTACAGCCTGGGGTCCTACTCTCTTTTAAAGTTTGGGGAGCAGACAGGTTTTTGATGGGGTCTCCAACCACGGAGCCTTAAATTCTTCTCTTGATAGACTGCGGTGAGGCTGACTATCCAGCACCTAGTCGGTCTAGGGATATTA
The DNA here is from genome assembly GCA_013186435.1 of Turdus rufiventris. Lineage (NCBI taxonomy): Eukaryota > Metazoa > Chordata > Aves > Passeriformes > Turdidae > Turdus > Turdus rufiventris. The sequence continues at coordinate 1,478,550 of PYHW01009189.1, read as the reverse complement.
GCATTAGACTTGCAAAAGAGAGCAAGTGACAACTGTAGTGATTCTTGTTCTTGCTAGAAGCCTAGACTCCCTTCTTCTGAGGGAAAGGGCTGAGTAGGAAGTGCACCCAACCATGCTTCATCGTTTCCAGTCAGAGCCTCTTAAAATACAAAATGAAGCACATAGATGCTCTCCTCGTGAGGCAGGGCATTCAAACAATAAAATAAAAATCAAACAACGTGGGAGTTTGGAGTTTGAATTCCGTGCAAGGTTTGTGAAATGAGGACCTTCACCCCAAAGATTCGTCACATTTGCGTTTTAACATATGTTCCCCCTCCCTTCTAAAGCGAGGCAAGGTTTTAATGGCACACTACAATTACCACCCCGAAGTGTCATATTCTTATTAAAAAAAACAAAAACAAACACAAAAAAAACCAGAAAAAAACCCACCTAAAAAGCTTCAACAAACACCCCCCCCCCCAAAAAAAAATATGCAAACAAACAAAAAAAAAGGCAGACACCGAACAACGCTCCCATAATACGCTTTATAGGGGAACGACATTAAAAGTGTGTTTATCTCTGTAGGAGAGTAAACGGTTAGTCAATCATGTATTTATTTTCATTTCAGAAAAACGTCTGATTTCCCTATGTGTTGGTTGCGGCAATCAAATTCACGATCAGTATATTCTGAGGGTTTCTCCGGATTTGGAATGGCATGCGGCGTGTTTGAAGTGTGCAGAGTGTAATCAGTATTTGGACGAGACCTGTACGTGCTTTGTTAGGGATGGCAAAACCTACTGTAAAAGAGATTATATCAGGTACGCCATTTACGTTGTTTAATTGTTCGGTGAGATTTTATTTTTCCTTTTAACTTTATAAATTTGACGGAGGAATTAAGAGGGGAAACAGTGAGGAAAAGGGTAAAGGATAATTGGTGTGTTTTTACGTGTTTTCCCATTAATAGACCTGCGAGGGGAAAAGTTAATAGCGAAGTTTGTTATTTCTTCTTTTCAAACGCAAATATCTGTATTGCTAGAACTAGGTTCGGGACCGTGTAGGACCTTTCCGAGGACACTGGTAATGCATCCTGTGATTTAACCAAGGGGGAAATCGTAGATAACGAAGAATATTTTCAGTGGTGCAGATATTATGAGCAACAGGGAATGGATCTTTCTAAGACAACCTGAGAAATACATCTCTGTATTTCTGCAAAGACATAGTGGCATTCAAAAGAAAGACACTTCAAGCATGTATGCCGTAAAAATAAATACACGGTAGGGAAAAAAAAAGGAAAAAAAAAAAAAAAAGAAAAGAAAACCCTTCTTAACCTAGGCCTATCAAAAACAAAAAAAACCAAAAAACAGTAACAACAACAACAAAAAAGGGAAACAAAAGCAAACCCAAAATTTCCTCCGGACTCGAGGATGACCGAAATGTTTCTTAGCTAAAATAACTGACATTTAATCTTTTTTAAATATTAACCCCTTTGGTGATATCTGACTGCCTTTTCTTTCTTATCTTATCTGTACTGATGAATTAGACAGAGCAGATCAAATTGCCCATCATCTGTTCACGAACAATTGGGTATATTTAGATAATGGAACCGCTTCCTTCCTCACATTAAAATCTGGTAACTGATAAAATGTGAGAGTTGCCAATGCTGACACTATAGAGAAACCAAAGCAGGAATTTCGAGTGTGTTTATTATTTGTGCTCCTGGGTCATGCTGATCCGTTTCAGTGTCGCCTACTGGGTTTGCCAAATCATAAGTTTGTATGACACTGAGGTATGAACAGGTTTTGTTTTTTCTGTTTTTTGCAGAAAGTTTTGGAAGCAAATCACCTAGCCACCTAAGATATCTTCTGATTTCTGTGTAATACTGAATTGAAATGAAACCCTCGAGTCTTTCCTTCTCTGCACAATTTATAAGCAAACCATTCCTTCAAGCCATTGTGAGATTATTCTCCAAGTTCTAAAATGGCGAAAACCAGAGCGCTTTTTTTTTTTTTTAAATAAATTCTTTACTTTTAGAAGAACGCTGGAAACGTTCTCTTAAATGTTGTCCTTTCTTTAAATTCAAATGAAAGGAAAACGTTTAGACTGAAATATATTCACTTACCTCCTTATAGAATTGAGCGGGAGAAATTTAAGCAGAAAAAAAAATCAGCCCTTTTAGATTAATACGGAATACATTTAATTTGCTACCATTTAAAAAGTAAAAAGTACATTAACTGCAAGTTGGCTTTGAATTTAACCACGAGCTAATCTCAAAGTGTCAAACCGCTGGGCAACCACCGCAACTTTTGTACCTATGAATGCACCTACTTTACGATCACTCTGTCCTTTTACTGCTTAGCCGTTCTGATTTTTTCTTCTCAGAACTGTGTAATTCGGGTGTAAGTAGGTCTGAATACAGGATTAGCACACTTCTATAGCCATAAAAGCTGAGGAAGTATGTACTCACAAGCATACATTACAGACTGTATCTCTAAGGAAGTACACTAGTGAGGAAATTGGTGGGGATAAATATTAGCTCAGTTTTAGGAGCAGTTTTCACAGTTCTGTGGGTTGTGAGCGTGCATAAGTGCATGTGCCCGTACATTTGTGGAAAGATGTTAGTTTTAATCATAGCTAGGTCTTCTGGACAAGAAGGTGGGAGACGAGAGAGTGTGTGGTTCGACGCCCGAGTTAGAGCATTTTCTTATGTTTATCTACTGGTGGGTGAACTGTCGTCCTCTCCTCCATGTGAGACGAGGAGCCCACCACCCTCCAGAAACTCATAATTTGCTTTGTGGGGCTGTCAGCGAGAGGTTGCCCTTTCATTCCTACCGGAGCGATCGAGCCCCAGCTCAAGGTGGGAGCGTCAGAGAGGAGGCAAAGACGCTGAGGTAGAGACGAGCTGCAGAGCCAGAGCACCGAAACCGCCTTTTTGTTGGGGGAGGGAGAGAGGAGTTACACTGCTATGAGAGCTTGAGGAGGCATGTGTGTTATGCTTATATTGTTGTATTAAATTAATCTGGTGAGAGGAGACCAGGGCAAGAGACCCTGCGCTGGCAGTCCACCCCTGCTGGTCCCGGAGGCTAAGCTGACGGCAGTCCGAGCACACATCAGGCGGCACAAGTCTTGAGCGGCTTCTGCGCAAAAAGTATCACAATTTGGTGAGGTTGGCAGGTTTCTGTCTGGGGTGGCAGCTTCGTCAGTCTCGCCTTTCCCTGGTGTGCCCGGGTAGTCCAGTTCAGCCCCAGGCCAGGCTAGGTCAGGTGGGGAGGCAGGGAGAAAGCAGGGATGGCCCCACTCCTGCAGCAGCCCGAGCGCTGGGGCAAGAGGGAGAGGTCGGATATCCTCGGGAAGGAAGAGGGTCGGGTTTTTGTTTCTTTTTACACCTCTGCCTCCCACCTCTCCCACCGGTGTGTTTGTGTCCACTCCGCCTTTTACGGCACGGGTATCAGGACTGCGAGGGAATCCGGCTTATTCCTTTCCTCTTCTGGTTTCTGTATTTGCCATGGTTTTTAAAGCAGTGGATTGCGTGTGGCGTGTCTACGCGGGGCCAGGGGCTGCGCACGAGCGGGAGTGAAAACCTCTTTCTTTTTCCCTTTCCTTTTCCCCCCCCGCCCCTTCCCTGCCCTCCCCCTTCCCCCTCCCGTGCTCTCCCTCCTTCCCTCCCTTCTCCTTCTTTCTGGGCTGGGCCCTGCTCAGGTTATATGGCATCAAGTGCGCCAAATGCAGCATCGGCTTCAGCAAGAATGACTTCGTGATGCGCGCCCGCGCTAAGGTGTACCACATCGAGTGTTTTCGCTGCGTGGCCTGCAGCCGCCAGCTCATCCCCGGCGATGAATTCGCGCTGCGAGAGGACGGCCTCTTCTGCCGGGCGGACCACGACGTGGTGGAGAGGGCCAGCCTGGGCGGCGGGGACCCTCTCAGCCCCCTGCATCCCGCTCGGCCGCTGCAGATGGCAGGTACCGCCCGCGCCAGCGCCTCCGAACCCCGCGGGGTTTGGTGGCGCCCGGTCCGGCTCCGCGCGGCGGGGACTGCCCCACGGTCACAGCGGGTCCCAAGCCTCCGTGGCGAGCCGGGCCTAGGTGTGCGTGCCCGCGGAGGGGCGGCGGCGGGGGCGCGCCTCTCGCTCGGGGCTGCTGCGGGCTCAGCAGCGGCCAGAAACGCCCGCGTTCGTGGGACGCGAGAGGCGGAACACCTGCGGAGGGGCCGCGCCCCGGCCACCAGCCTGCCCACCTCCTGCCCCCGCCGCGCACCGCGTGCCGGATTCCTCCAGCACCCTCCCCGAGCTCGCGGCAGCCCTGAACCGGAGAGGGACGAGCCGCTGCCGAGAGCAGGTCTGCGCTTTCAGACCCCTCCGCTGCCTCAGGAGCGAGCGGAGAAGCTGTTCTGAGAGCTGGAGGAAGTGGGGTCTGAAAAGAGATAGACTTCATAACTACAGGCTGGCGCTTAGGCTGTAATTTAAAACTGTCAACAAGCTAATCTTCAGTAATTGCCTTTTAAAGTGACTCTTGCCTTCTTGAAACGTTTCGTGTAATTTGATGAGAATTTCATCTCAAAACTAACCTTGTACCTTCAGAGTCGCCCCACCTTACGACTTCATTCACACTTCCAGTTCTCGACTGGTACGTCAGATACTCGAGACCCTTAGCTTCAGAAAGGGACACTTCTCTGAGGCTAACTAGACCGGACAGTACAAGGTTGGCCGGCCTTTTTGCTGTGCAAGTAACTGTAACTCCGAAAGTTATTTACAAATACAGCCATTCTAAAATGGGTTCATTTCCCTCTTCTGTGCTGCTTTGAGGTGACAAATCCATACATAGGGAGAAATAATCCCGTAACTGATCAGGGCAGAATTCTAGAGAGACTGTGCTCCCCATATCATGTTTGTGCATGTCTCCGAAAGGCTTAGTGTGTCGGCAGGTACAATACTGATAAGATTTGAAGTCTTCGTGTTGTCGTCATCGCATTTGCTGATGTATTGTTACTATTAGAAAAGTCGGAACCCGTCCGTACAAAAGCGAGCACTTCTGACTGTTAGCTAAACAGTTTTAGAGGAAAAAAAAAGTACTGTTTTTATTTTTCCTCGACTGGGTCAGATTACACATAATAGGTACAACTACACAACGCACAGAAGAATAGCAGAACCACAGGAACACTTTGAACTCTTGATGTGATGCCACCCGTAGTTTTGCATTTCTTGGCAGTTTCCACGAGTTTCTGGGTTTGCTCGCCTTTTAAAATCACAAAAAATTAAAATTATTCATTGAAAGTATAAGCAAATGCACCTAGCACCTCCACTTTTTAAGATAAATCCCATCTCCCGTGCTTTGAGATATGGAGCTCCCACAGGCTTTATTTTTTTTTTTTNNNNGCATAGTGCAGAGGATTTGGGGTTTTTTTGGCTTTGGTTTGGAAGCATCAAACTGCCGGGAGCTGTTGCACGTTATCATGGCTTCTGGCTATCTGGCTAAAATGGGCTAGATTCACTATACATGAAGCAGACTCGAATTATGATTAATTTAAGAAGTATTCCTTCACTAATTTTCGGGCCAAGAAATCTGTTTTGGTGATTTGTCAGGAAATACATGCATAAAACCCTCCTGCTGCTTTCCTAGTGCCCATACACCTTAGCTAACTTGCCCTCCCCTGTCAAGTTTCGTACAGGTTCAAGCTTCTGTCATTAGGGGTTTTAGGGGGGTGGTTTGTTTTTGCAAATTAATTGTCTGTGGAGTCAGAAATGTCAGTCACTCCACCAGTGCATAAAGCAGAGGAGGCTGCAGCAGCCCCGATAGATCTAAGTGCTTGAATGGCCTTTGAAAGAGGGTTCATCACCCGCCCCTCCGCCCGCCACCTTCCCCTGTCCTACCAGCCTGCATTCACAGTCTCTGCAAACTCCCTGCTTCCTACTAATGGGGATCCTGTCCCTCCCTTCCCTTACAGCAGAACCTATCTCTGCCAGACAGCCAGCGCTGCGGCCCCACGTCCACAAGCAGCCCGAGAAAACCACCCGAGTCCGGACTGTCCTTAATGAAAAACAGCTTCACACCTTGAGGACCTGCTACGCTGCCAACCCCAGACCTGACGCCCTCATGAAAGAGCAACTGGTAGAAATGACTGGCCTCAGCCCGAGGGTCATCAGGGTTTGGTTTCAAAACAAGCGATGCAAGGACAAAAAAAGGAGCATTATGATGAAGCAACTTCAGCAGCAGCAACCCAATGACAAAACTGTAAGTGGCTCCAGCCTCTGTCCGTGTGCTGCCTTAATTCCCAAGGAGAAACGCTTGGTGTCTATCCGGCCCGGACAGCCCCAGGGCTCGGTTTGATGCTGTTAATTTTTTGCGATCTCCCCGAAAACAAAGAAAACGATACTGCTTAGCCATTACAGTTAGCTTCCGCTGTCAGTGCAATTGAAACAGACTACAGCGAGGAACCTATTTAGGCTGCTCAAGCGTGCTTACAATCTGTGGGACTAAGAGCACGCAGTAGCTTAGGCTAACTTCTTTGCAGCATGAATGAGAACTGCAGAGCTTATGGAATGTAATAAACCCAGTCTCGTCTAACACTTATACTGCAAATGCAAAGCACTCCTTAAGGAGAAAATGACGTCTTTGCCCTCTCCCGTGTTTTTAAACAGGAGTCAATCCAGAAGTAAAAATAGTTTAAAAAATAAATAAGAGGTGTTTTTCTTAGCAGTTTATATACTACCAAGTGTGTGTGTTTGTCAGTGCACTTACTGCGGAAAAGGACAAATGCAATGCAGATTTTTCGGAATTACCATAGTGTTTACAGGTTAATTTATATATGGTTGTATCTATGCAGAGTTATTTTCTGCATATATGCATGAGTGATGTAAACAAGTGGAACGCACTGGGTTCAGCAGAACAAATTGTCTCCATTTTAAGCCAAATTTTTTTCTTTTTTATTGTTGTTTTAAGTCCACTTGAAGAAGAGTCTGTTATTCTCCCTGTGTATATTGACTGACCCAAGAATGACTATTAATTCATAAGGCTGCCTAGTTAAGTGGAATTTAAGGAGTTTCATTTTACCCTGTTGGAATGCAATAAAACACGGTGTTATTAACTCGCCTGAACAATCTATTCGTCGAGGCTTGGAGTTATGTTGTACATTGTGCCTGCACCACAGGGTATATTGAGAGGGCTGGGGATTTTTTTTATTTTTTTATTTTTTTTAAAGAGCGCGGTAATGACGTACCCCAGGTTTGCTGTGCACTGGATATACGATCCAGTTAAGGTCACGCAGAACAAAACCAGACTGGATGCGAGCTATAGAAAGCAGCAGGATTAGCTGCTTCTCGTTCTGAGACGCCCATTGGCGAGATGCAGACTGCTCGTGTTCAAGAGAACTTGGGGCGGAGGGGTAATGCCTTGAGACGAATAGGAGGATTAAAGGGAAAGAAAGTAAACTTCCACCGTGATAAATGCAACGAGTAGAAACAGGCTGACCTAGAGTAGAATAGAGTAAGACATTCACAGCAGATTAACAAAGCAAATACAAGCGACTGTATAGATAAGATAGAAAGCAGTTTATTGACTCAGCGTTTATATACAATAAAGCTAACCAAGCTCATTAACATCTTTTCCTGGGCTGTTTACAGAATATCCAAGGGATGACAGGAACTCCAATGGTGGCTGCTAGTCCGGAGAGACATGACGGCGGTTTGCAGGCGAACCCCGTGGAGGTGCAGAGTTACCAGCCGCCCTGGAAAGTACTGAGTGACTTCGCATTGCAGAGTGACATAGACCAACCTGCTTTTCAGCAACTAGTAAGTGTCGGTTCCCAGCCCGAGCCAGCCGGTACCCGGGCCACAGCAATGGGCGATTCACTCCAGGTTCCAGATGCTCTCAGAGAGACAAGCAACCCAGATTAGCTGGGTTTTCCAGAAATTGCAAGGCGGGCATGACTGCATCTGTAAAAGCAGAGAACTGAATTGATTTCACAGAGCTTGGTGCAAAATCTATCTTAGTGTACAGCAGAGATATTTCTGAGCTGAGTGTGAGTTTGGATAAGGCTCGACTCAGGTCTGGTAATAGCTCTCACACTCCTGAAAACTGAAAGCACTTCACCAAAACATTCTTTATATGTCACTTAATTGTACTTGCATTTGTGAAAGCAGTTTCTAGAATTCACCCCTCCTCACTTCAGGCTGATTTTGTCGTTATGCTGTAGGATGAATTTTAAATACATGATTACAGTGTCAGCCAGGGCCCTTGTTTTTTTTAGACAAATATGATCTCTTAATTAAAATTTCGAAATCTGTGTCTTAAGCATGTACTTCTAGATATAACTTTATGTATCTATATATACACATGAATCTATACACATATATACAGCTTACCTTAACTGTTGTTCTTTGGAAAGGAAATTGCTAGTACATATTTAGGTGAAAAATTCAAGCAATATAATAAACTACCTTAAGCCAAAACAAAACAGATCTCTTAGAATAAATTCTGTCTTTAACTCACTTCCTTATGCCTACGTCACTTGGCAGCCCTTATGGGACCATATCACCAACAACGCCTAGGCACAACAAGGTGGATTAAGGACAGAAGCTCAGTCTTAAGTCAGTTTCCTGCCCTAAGTGTGTTAAAACCAGAACTTTAAAATAATAAGGTACGTTGTGTTTAGTATTTCAGGGATTTAGAATAAGAGTTTCGAAAAATTAACATGTAAACATTTTTTTGATCTGTTGGGCTTTTTTGTCTTTTTTTTTTTTCCTTTTTTTTTTTTATTTGTATTTATTTTTATTTGTTTACATCAAGTGATGGAAGACAAAGGTTTGTAGTTGAATCTAGCGTGTGTTCAGACCTTTTCGGTTTAGTATCATGCTCTCCTGCAGAATCTCTTTTCTTTTGCCCAACAGCAGTCTGCAGTGTGGTCCTCTCGCTGGCACACTATGCTTCCTCAGGAAACTGTAGCACAGCAGCAGGGCTATTTGCATCCTATTACATCTAAAGCAACCACTGCTTTTCCTGCTTTAGTCAAACTGTCCATCAGACAGGAGAAAAAATTATCTCCTTTGGTTGCTTTACTCACTGTGCCTTAACAAAACACGAGACTTTAAAAATCTTTGATGCAGTGAGGTTTTGTATTAAGTAGTTTAAAAAAAGGGGGGAAAAAGGCAGGATGGAAGATGGATAGTCGAAATACACATACACATATAGGTAAATAGACCATTAGGTCGACAAATTATATTGATATACTTTCGATATAATATGTGATACTGAAAAGAGTTAAATTATAGTGGAAGGAACGTTCATTGGCCTTTCAAGGCACGGCTCTAATCTGGAAAGGGCCTTAATCACAGAATTGGCCAGCTAAATAGGTGCCAAAGAAATGCTTCTGGAATAACAAAGCTCCACCCTTCAAGTCATGCCTTTTCCCAGCACTACTCCTAAACTAACGGGAGCAGCGGAGCACATTAGGATGGAATAGTGTGACCTTTTTTATCAAACAGACTCTCATTAAGAAGAGATAGCACCAGCCTCGAATCACGAATGAAAGAGGATGGCTGGTTTCAAATGCTTTCTGCTCCTGGATGCTTCTTCCAGGTTTATTTTGGTATGTGCACAAAGGGGAAAAAAGTAATCTTTCAGTTTCATGTCAAGAAAACACGTGCACTGCTAAATAATTGAGTAGAACATCCTATTGGGATTGCCACTCTTGCAAGACAGGGAAGAAGGCCTTGTTAATAAGTTTGTTTGTTTATTTGCTTGATTTTTTAAGTCTTCTTTTTTTTTTTAAATTTTTTAAATCTATTTTTTATCGGTGATTTGGCCGAAGGCCTGAAGAAGGTTCCTGTGTAGTCAATGGGGAAGCTAAACAGAGCAACCAGTAGTGACGGAGCCTCCCGTGGAGATGTATCAGGCCTACTGGCTATGCATGCCTTGTATATTTATTTTTGTGTTCTTCTTTGCCTGTTACTTTTCTTTGAGTTTTACAGTTGTAGCAACAGTTCCTTTTCTTATTTTTCTTATATTTTTTTTTCTCTCTCTCTTTTTTTCCCCCCTTTTTTTCTTTTTTCTCTTTTTTTTCTTTTTGGCAGGTTAATTTTTCAGAAGGAGGACCTGGTTCCAATTCCACTGGAAGTGAAGTAGCATCAATGTCCTCTCAGCTGCCAGATACACCCAACAGCATGGTAGCCAGTCCTATTGAGGCATGAGGAACATTCATTCAAATATCTGTTGTTGTTTCTGCCCTTACCCTCACCCCTGTTGAAGAGAGTGGGAAAGTGAACGTGTTGGGACTTCGAAATTTAGGGGGAAAGAATATTTAACAACCCTGTAACGAACCTAGCAAGGAACTGCTCCATGAGATGAACGGAGTCATATTTGAAAAGACAAGGTAATATGGTAGCAACACTGTGAAGACAATCATGGGATCTTACTAGAAAAAAAAAATACTTAAAAGAACCACAAACCCCCACAAACTCCGCGCTTTTCAATGATCAGAGGAGTGTCGAAAAGACATTTTCCAAATATAATGGATTTGTACCCGTGGATCTCAAAACAAAAAAAAAA
>PYHW01009189.1:1453842-1467986 GCA_013186435.1 Turdus rufiventris | reverse complement strand
AAAAAAAAAAACCAAAAAAAAACAAAAAAAGGAAATCTTTTCATTTGACTGCACATCTTAGGGAGAAACCAAGGTAGAGGGACTTTCTATCCGGTCCCTCCCATTCCAAATGGTGCTGTTTCTTTATTGGGGATAGCCTTGCCAAAAGAAGCTCCAGTAGGTTTTCCATCATCAGGAAAGAGACGATTCAGCCCTGCATTGTTGAAAGATTCCATGCAGGAAGGTGGAGCTACATTGGTCTGCAATGTTGTTTTTAGTTGACTCTTAACAAGGGGTTCTTTCCTGGGTCTCTTCTAGCATGCCTGTAGCGGGGTTTTGATTTTGTTTGGTTGAGATCCACCCCCTATTAAGTGTGATGCGATTAAAAATAGGGTTTTGAATTCCTCTTTAAAGGTGAATTTATAAAAAACATTGCAACAAGGTATACCTCTATTTTGCCACAAAGCGTCTCGGGATTGTGTTTGAAATGTGTCTGCCCAAGAACCTTCCCCTCCCCCAGAGATGTGTATAGTCATTGGTTATAAAGACTGTTTTTCTCTCTTTCCTTTCTCTTTCTCTCTCACTCTCTAGAAAAAAATATAGGAAAAAAAGTAAAAAAAAAAAAATAGGAAAAGTAAAAAGAAAAAAAAATCACTCCTTTTGTTTGCTCTTGCATTGCAAAATTATAAAGTAATTTATTATTTATTATCAGAAGACTTGCCACTTTTCATGTCAGTTGACTATTTTGTTTGCTGAAGTAAAAAAGAAAAAAGAAAAAAAAAAGAAAAGGTTGTACCGTGGTCTTTGAATTATATGTCTAATTCTATGTGTTTTGTCCTTTTTCTTTCCTTAAATATGATGTGAAATAAAAGCGCCATATGTAGAATTATTATATCTTCAGGACTATTTCACTAGATAAGCGTTTGGAATAGAAATAATAATAATAATAATAATGATAATAATAATATTAACATTAAATAATGAACAAAGTTCCCTCTTTTAAATATTTACAGGTTAGCAGCTAAAATACCTGAAATAAAATATTGCATGCAAAGCCGGTCGTTAGTGAATAAAAGGAGTGTGATATTTTATTACAAGTATTAACGACCAGCTTGTAAATTTCCGTTTCAACAACTGTATCAGGGCTAGTTGGATGCCTTAGCTTTCAATCGATAACGTTAGAAATTCTCTTGTTTCCCCACCCCATCCCTTGCCCTTAAAAGTGATATTACTCTAGGCATGATCAGACATAACGTTAAGACATCTAAAGAACTGAGAGCTCAGGCTTTTTGCTGAGTTCTGATATTTTTAAAAAATAATAAAAAGAAAGTGCTGTATACCAAAGCCTCGTTGTTGAGATTGTTGAAGTGACCTGTACTTTAAGTATAAGCTCCTGATAAAAGGGACGCTTTTTGCTTAACAAGTCAAGTATGACCATTATTTATCAATGTCTGCTGTCAAAACAATTTAATAATGCTGCAGGAGGAATAGTTGTGGGGATATTTCTGTCGGGGATATTGCTGTGAAATTGCACGAATATGTTCCTTATTTTCTGTCGACTTCCCTCTCTTCACTCCCTCTTTTCTTCCTTTTTTAATTTGCGGGGGAGAGGGTGGTGAAAGCTAGAATCGTGGGCGATTTCTTGGGGAAAGGTAGAAAGAAGTAAATTAAAAAAAAAGGGAAAGGGTTGTTTTTGATCCAATCCAAGTGCTCCCTAGTGCTCTCGGGCAGCACAAGACAAAGGTTCATTTTAAAACACCCTTAAGGACTGGAACATACAGAGATTTTCAGTCTGACAAAGACAAGTTGGTTTGCATGTCAGTTACTCCAAACCCCAATGTTTTCTTAACATAACCTTCTTTTCCCTCCCTCCTCACTATCTCAGCCCACCCTGAGCAAGCTCAGCTATAGACAAACCATTTCGACAGTACAGAGAACATTAAGAAAATGTTAAAATCTAATACAAGGATTTCAATCATCCTGATTAGAAACTGGATTCATTTTGTATGCTCAAGTGTAATACATTTTTGAGTACTTGATAAATATTTAAATAAATATGAAATTTACCTTAAACTGTGTGATCAGTAACCCTTGTGTTTTCATGCAGGATCAGAGGATTGGTACGGCGCTTCGGGGGGCGGGAGGGAGAAGGGGTATCATTTCTGCCCGGTGGTCTGACGTGTAAGTGGTTGGAGTCGCTCTTGGGTGAGTTAGGAGATGGAGTCTCCGACTCGGGAGGGTCTGTAACTGGCGCTGGAAACCTGCGAGGGCAGGGCGACCTGGGCGCCTTTGCGCTCGCCTCTTGCCCCCGGCAGGCTGACGTGGAGGTGGTGGCAGGAGCGGGGGAACGCGGGGTCACAAGGGCGGGGGGTGACCGACACAGAGAGCAACCTGCTCTCCAGGGCTGCGGAGAACTGGCCCCCTGTCCCCCGCCCCGGGAAGGACCGGGGCCAGCGGGATGCCTGTCGGGCCCCGCAGGAGGGAAGGGCGGCTTTGGGCTGTCGTCTCCTGCCAGGGAAAGGCCCCCCAGCCCTGCTGGGCGTCCCTGCGGGCGGCTGGGGCAGTGGTGGAGATAAGCTGCCAGCCGGGAGCAGGGTCTGGCGCTTGGGCTGTCAGTCCCCGGTCTGCGCCCTGGAGCGCAGCGGGCAGCAGCGCGTCCCTGCAGCCGGAGCGCTGCCGCGGCTCCGCAGCTGCGGGCCCGGAGCCACTCGGGATGTGCCTGAACGCACGCCTACCGCCAGGCTCCTGCCCCTCACAGGGCCTGCCTGACACCCCCAGCCCTGCCCGGGGTAGGAAGACTCGGGTCGGGTCTGCGCCGGCCACTCCCGGGTCTCCGCGTCCCCACGGCCACTGTGGTCCGCACACCGCGGTCATCCCGGAACCCCCACCCTCCAAACTTCGGTTCAACAATACTCGTCTCATTTTCAGAAGGTTTTTCTTTTTCCTTTTGTGGCCTTTGATTCCCTTTTTCATTACATGCATTTGTGAGGCCCCCACAGACTTTGGAGCGTTTTCCACCCTGAAGAAAATAAAGACAAACTTTTGAGTGGATCATCCTACTGCCCGCAGTAGAACGCTTCCTGAGCTTGGGCAGCAGGATTTATATAAGCGAGAGAAAAGACCGTCTTCATGAAATGCATGTCCTTATGGCGCTCTGTCAGGTTTCTGCTCTGATTCCTCTTTCCAGTATGGACCAAGGGTGGCGATCAGCAGTCCCAGACCTACCGGGTTGCTTCTTGCTGCAGCTACTCTTAATAGCTCAAATAAGCCCGCTATAATTTCTCTGAGGACTTTGTTTGCACACGCTGAGATCAATATTCAAACTCTTCTCATTTCAATATTTGTACCCAGGTTAATTAGCTCTCAGCATCCCCAGCCAACGTGGTAGTGTGACGCAGAAGCCGGGTACGTGAATTCCAGAGTTGAGATCAGTTAAACACCTCAACAGTAAGTGTTTGCATTTATATACATCTGTATGCGTACATTTACTAACAAATTCACGTCGGGTTACCTAAGAACGGATGTCAGGCGATGCCAGCCCTCAGGCCGCAGCATCCCCAACCCCAGCATAGCGCCCGGGACGGAGCCGGACAGGGATCATGGTCCGTGGTACCGAGTGGGTTTCACGGGCACTGATCCTCCCTGGCCCTCTCTACACGCCCGAAACGCCGAAAGCGTTTTACGGTGAGAGATGCCGCTGTTGGGCGCTTTGCGTGCTTTAGCGGAGCTGTAAGTAGTTAATAAAGGGGTTGGAAAGAGATCCTGTTTACTGATTGTTCCCGATTGTTGTTTTCTTGATAACAGGGCAAGCCACTGAATGACTGTTTGAGCTCAGGCGCCACAAACATAAACTTAACAGCTCCCAGTGTGCCGGCCCTTCTGGAGGATCACTCCTCACCTCCCAGGGCTTGTGAAGTGCAGGAGGAGAAGACAGTTCCCAAGGAAGCGGGCTCCGGGGTGGTGGGGGTGGTGGTGGTGGGGAAGGGAGAAAGCTCGCCATTATACCCGATCTTTCCATATTGCGCGGAATCTGCCCTCATTAGCCAGGGGCAAAGAGCATAAAATCAATAGGTACTTTTCTCCGAGCCTCCAACCCGTGCCGGAGCTCGAGGCAGGCTCTGGATGCTGCTCTCTGCAGCATGCCAGCCGAAAGATGCTGCTTTTACACTATGCTTCAGCATCGTGTGAATTCCCTTGAATTTTCTTGCAGCGGCTAAGGGCCACCAAACAAGTGCTCGCTCTAGGCCAGGGAGGGAGGGCGAAGGAGCCAAGGAGGGCGCGCAGCCTCTCCGCGGCAGATCCGCGCTGGGCCGGCTCTCCCGGGATGGGCAGCACCGGGACAGCAGCTCCAGCGGGCTCTAGCAGCCCCAGCGGGCTCCAGCAGCTCCAGTGGGCTCCAGCAGCCCCAGCGGGCTCCAGCAGCTCCAGCGGGAGCACCCCGCCGCCGCTGCCGCTGCAGGAGCCACTTGCAGCTCCGGCTCTTCTCCGGGATATGGGCGCGGGCAACGAAGGAGGGAAGGAAGGAGGAAGGTTACAAAACAGGAATTTTACTGGAGTGTCTCTTCTTTGTTTAATTTTCTTCTGAAAGACAGAACAGGGGTAAGGTGTGTTTGTGGCAAAGAGAGAGGACAGAAAATTTTCCAGAAATAAGAGACAAGGGCCAAAGCAGAACTTGGCTTCTAGCTCCGGGCAAACCTCATGTGGCAATGGGAAGAGGAAAATAGGGTGTTACTGTGGTTTTTCTTTAGGAGGGCTGTTCAGGTCGGTAGATCTCCAAGGCTAATCCAAACAAGCCGTTTGACTTGTGAGGTCCGGTGTCTAGACATAGCTGGTGACTCGGCGGCTCCTTATCTGGCTTTGGAATCAGCCAAAAGAGACTTTTCTTAATGTCCACAGCAGCACTAGGATCTGCCGGGCCTGGGGAGCCACCGCACCTCCCAGACAGGACAACAAATACACCCACCACCTGGAGGCTTTACAGCCCACTTTGTTGTTCCCGAGCCGCCGCTGCTGCTGCTCAGCCTCTCCCAGCCCCGGCCGCCGGGCAGGGATGACCGGACCGCTGCCCAGTCAAACCCATACCCAGCTGCTCGCCACTGTAGTGCCCACCTCGCCCCCCGGGCACCGAAGGGCTGCCTCTGCAGCAAGAAGCGGCAGTGGACACTCAAGCCCCGCTGGGATCAGATCCACTGCTTTCTCGACCCCCATCACAACACCCCCTCCACTCTTTGTGTGTGCATGTTCTTGTAACCACAAGTTTTTATGGATTTTTTTTTTCCCAATTGAAGTTTTGCGGAGAATCGGTAAAAATTTCCAAACTTGCTCTTGTTCATGAAACTTAAGGAATGATCAAAGCAAATCAATTAAATGAGAGAAAGTCAGTTTAGATAAATGATCTTTGGGACTAGAGCACTGTTTTCTGTATCAGTCCTTCATGCTGGATTTGTGAATGTTGCAAGCTGTAAAGCTTGTTTGAGGTGGTTAGAATCAATAAAAGCATTTAACTCAAAAGTAAGCAACATTTGAAAGTGAAGAGAAAGAGGCATCTTTTGCTTGGATGTCACTCATTTCATTTAGTTATTTGGGTTTTTTCAGAGATTTCAAACTCTCCTGGAACGTCGAGTGGCTGGATAGTGGATTTTCAGATTCCTGAACAGTGCATGAGCCCATGCTGTTTCTCTGCTGAAATGCAAGTTGCTGTGCTGTGTAATTCCTCTTCAAACTGTGCTGTTTCTCAGTGTGGTTGAGGGCCATGATATTCCATTTTGGGAGCTGATGGCTGTAACTATGATGCACTGATATGATAGTTGCAGTGGATATTGTAATTGAGTCTGCAAATGTGGAATTACGAAATTTACCAGTGGGTAGAACTCTCTCTGTGCATTTTAGGACGCTTGTGAATAAGTACTGTTTTCTAGATTTAGTAGTTGCAAATTTCCTTGTGCATAGAGCAAATTATATTCCAAGGCTCTTGGTATAATTTTCCATCAAACACATTTAAACCATTTCAAACTCCCAATAAGTCAGGGAATTCAGGATCAAGAGAACAACATTTCCTAGAAAAGGAATCTTAACCATGATCCTGGTATTCCCCCCCGCCCCTTTTTTTTTTTTTCTCTTCTCATGGGTAAAAATTTGTGTTTATTTTTAACTGTCACAAATACAAGGTGTTGTTTGAAAAGTGTTAAACTTAGCAGGTATATAGAGATAATACTGACGTGTCACTGTGCATGATAAAGTAAAATATGGTGGGAATTAACTTGAAAAGTTTATGAAGGTTTTAACTACAGCCCATAAATTAACCTTTTTCACAAAGATATGATGATATGGAGAAGATCTTACAATATATATGTGGCACTTAAAAATACTCTAAAATTTGGAGGCCAAACATTTTTCCCCTAACTTGAAGACACAAACTGAGGTCTCAGACACTGAAGATCTTTCTGTAAATAATCTGAAGTAATTAATATTAGAGCACTCTAGTGAATCAGAAATTGCAGCAGCAAACTTTGCAGTTTACACAGGGCCTTCTATGAAGGTAGTGGAAGATTTGCTGCTAACCTCTAGTGAGGTAAGAATGCATAACTTAGAATGCTCAAGTCCAACTCTCATTGCAACTAGTGACAAAAATTCCTAGGGGGGTAAAAATTAATGTATAAAATCTGTATAGAAATCATATAGAGTAAGAATTTAAAAATCATATAAAATGTGATTTTATAGGAAAAAGTAATTTCCTTCCTAGAACCCTTATTCTCTTACCATATTTTAATTTAAATGTTATAATTTTCTATTGTAAGACAAAAAACCTTATTAAGATATTGGTGCATCAGTAAAAGCATGTCTCTTGGTATGGAAATCAGAAACAAGAGTTAATAACTCATCCGAATGTAGAGAATATTGTAAAATTAAGCAACCACTCTCTGTCTTGCTTATTGTTGCCTTAAGGAAATATCGTATGTGCAAGTCCTGGGGTTGAAGACCACATACATACTACCTAGATTGCATTTTAAGTCCCATACCAGGTCTGAAGATCTAACTGGCATGTATTTCATCTTTGTGATATGAAGTAAGGAAGGTTTTGCAGGATTGGCCTTACTGGTATGACTCAAGTTCAGGCTCATCCTGAGCTCAGCAGCCACCCAATTTGTTGTTGCAGAATGATCCTGGGCTTCACATACAGCACAGTCAGTGGGATCTGAGGTGCTCTAAAGATGCAGGGTTTCTTTTTGACAAAATGGGCACTTGAAAGACTAGAGCTTTTCCAGTTAATCAAGTAACTGTATTCAGGGCTGGGCCTCTTCTCTCTGAAATCTATGGATAGTACTGATAATTAAGTCAGGATGATCAGGATTGAGCAGTTTGTGATCAACAAAAACAGCTCAAGCTGTTGTATTAGCTTAAATGTGTCTTAGTCAAGCATCGAGTCCAGATCTTACTGGTTTACTAGGTAATGTAAACTAGGAAAACAACTAACTCTCACTGTTCATACAGGAGCAGTATGTTTTGAATTCTCTGTTCACTGTGTTTCTTCTAATGAACTAATTTTCAAGGCATCTTGGACTGTCATTCCAATAAGCACAGCTGTTTTATGCTCTGATCTTTTTTTTTTTTTTTTTTTTTCTGAGTAAAGCCCCAGTGAACTTTTAGAGAGTCATGTGTCCTCAATTCAGTTGAGCCCATCCCATTTCAAAGTCAGCAATCTCTGCCAATTATATACTAGCAAAGGAAAGAACATTTAGATTTTTGCAAGGACTGCTACATATCATATTTCTTTGTGGTACCAATGCTACTAAGAGGTACTTCAAAGCAGGTCATTAAATTAGTCCTGAAAGTGAAATTTCAACATTTGGGATCTTAGTCTCACAGTGCATTCATTCTCAAAAACTGATTATGTTAGGCCAAAGTGCTTACAGTTTTAATTCAACTTACTAGATCATTACAAAAAAAATAACCTTCACCCTGACTAACCTGCTACCCAGGCAAAAAACCAGATTAAACCAGAAAAAGAAAAACAAGAAGGAAAAAAAACCCACAAAAAAACCACAAGCCCAGAAGATTATGAAGGACAGATACTACTTCTCATAACTATTAAATAAAAAATATTCTTTATCACTTTGGCTTTTTTTCCCTGGTGAACATTTTGCCTATAGAAAAACCTTTCTTTCTGAAATCATTGTGTTGTTTAAGCAGGTATTTGCTTGAGGATGCTTATGGCTCTTCCACAGATATGTAGAGTCTGATACGATGGACTGTGCTCCTCACAAATCCTTAGAGCAATTCTGTAACCTTTATAGCCCATAAAAGTAAATAAAAAACATAGTGATGTTAATACAACACTGCAGTAATAACTGACTAATATAGATGGAAAGTCTTGAGTCTTTTAAATGCTAAATTATGATAAAATAATTTTTTCAGCACTGCACTTATTCCTGTTTCTATGGTGAAATTGTTGCCCACTTTCACAGGAGAATTTGCTCTCTTCATTCAGTAAGTGCTTCATAGCAGAAGTGGGAATTAAGAATGAAAGAGCATGACAGGTAGCAGCATTGCAATTATCATTGCAAGTTTTATATTGCAAGGACTGAGTATGGACAGAAAACCCTCTGAAAACTGAAAGTCGTGTTCTGCAAGATCGTGTTTGTCTATTATAGTCACTAAAGCAATATGTTCCTTCTCTAGGGTTTTATTCACCTTTAATTATGTTGTAAGATAACTCTATACCTTATATTTCAGGAGATATTTCTAGATTGATGTGTATTTTAATATAACACTGGACAAAAGGCAGTAATGAAAACAGCTATTGATGAAGTAGAGAATAAAAACTTAACCAGTTGATGATGAACTAAGTTTGCTGAGTTACCTGATTCCAGTTCTATCTCTCAATAATTTCCATTATTGATGTGGTGATAATCTGAGTTGCCCTTTAGTCAATCATTGTCTTATACATTTTTTAAGTATTGCAAGATATTTTTTATTTGGCAATAAAAGTGAATGGAGCCAGAGGACATATAAACTCTTGTGCTTGTGGAGTCTAAAAGGAACAAATAATTATTGATTCCAGTTAGGTCAGTGAAACTGCCAGGTGGAGTAGATCGGTTAAACACAGTTTTAAGAAAAACATGGAAGAGAAAAAGGGAGGTTGGAAGTGGCTTATGTCTGCCTGTGTCATTCCACAGGGTCTGTGACAGTCAGTGACACCCTGCCAATGCTCTCTGGTACTGGAGCTCTTATTTCATGGTCTAATCTTGATGTGCATGGGCTGGTGAAGGGTTTCACTGGTGTCAAGAACTTCTCTGGGAAAGGATGTTTCCCTCCTCTTCAGCATAGACTGAGTTGTTTTTGGTGGGGATGGTTAGACAGGTACTCTTTTCTTTGGAGGGATGCTGAAAAAAGTTGTGGCAGGATAGTTCCCAAGACATAGAGCTGACTTAAATTCACATCTGTGTGGGAAGAGGCATTGAGAGATTGACAATGAGAACTGCTTTGTTGATGATGGATAGAGATCAGGTGTCCCTGATAAAATTCATAATCCTTTGTTACAGTGGAAAGAGAGCATTGGCAGGGAGGTCAATGCTGGGAAGAGAGACTGCTGGGAATCTGAGTCAGGTAGCTGAAACTTGACTGTTCTCAGGAGTGTGGCTGCCTGCCCTTGCCTTAATGCAATGCTGCTCTTTTTCCCACTGCACTGCTTGGGCTGTGACCTGGAACTCTCCAGATGTGTGAGAGCCTGGCTCTGGACAGCTCCTCATCCTGAGTTCTCACACTCCTTGGTCCTTCCTCTGGCACAGGGTGTTCCAACTGCAGTCTGCAGACTCATCTATGTGCGGGATATTGTGGCTTGCTTGGACAAAGCTCCGCCTGGGTCTTCTCCATCTCCTCAGTCAGCATGGGATCCATGTATATGCTTCATGACAGAATATAGACCTCTGTCCGTAAAGCTAGGGCTCAGCACATGGCACCCTCTCTGTAAAGGCTGTGCTGGATGTGGGCCCCAGTGCTACTGGGAGTCATCCCTCACTTCCCAGAATTTATAGCCAAAGCTCTTGCTGAAGTACACCTGCCAATTTTTTTTTTCCCTTAGTTTGGGGTTTGCAAAGTATTATTTTTAACTTCAGAAGATGCCTGGAGTAGTAGCTGCCCCTGCTCTGAAAGACATTAGTGGTTTCAGCATTTATTCAGGATGTGGCATACCTGGTTTCAAGCTCCCTTCATGCCTGATAAAACCATGCATCCCTCCACCACCCAAGGCAGTCCTGTGTACATGTGAAGCTGCTGTGTGTCTGGTGGGGTGCTTCCATCCCGTTCACTGAAGTTATGCAATGGTGAATATGAGACTGGAGAGAGGGATCAAGAGCTTGAAGGTTGAAACCTCTGTCATGGAGAGCCTCTCTGAGTCCATTTCTTTGGACTCAATGATCTTAGAGGGCTTTTCCAAATGTAAAGATTTTCTATTTCTATAATTTGGAGGATAGCTTTTGCCTGAAGTATGTGCCTTGTCAGAAACAGACTAGGTATCCCTGCAAGCAGAACTCTGTGTGTTTAAGAAACTCCAGCATTGAAATCTGGGTCTTTTGCAGAGGTCATTCTTGTCTGGAGCTGATCATCAGCTAAAAAAAGTTTTGAGGATTGCATTTTGGGCCCTAACTGCTTAAACTCTTAAACCCCTCTTTGGGTGACTACCACTGTGGAAGGTGTTTGCAGTGTCAGATGGGGTCCAAAGTCTCCACAAGAGGAAAGATCTGGACAGCTTCCATCTCTCAGCAGTGTCAGAGTGGTTTGTAGGGGTTCTGCAGTGGAAAAGGGAGACTGTGAATCTCTGCCTCGTTTAACTTGGTCATTGCTGTTGGTGTGTGGGTGAGACTGAGAAATGACTGTAATCTCTCTGGCCACAACTTGGTCTGATTCAGGCTGAAGGAACTGCCACAGCTTGAAGGACACTTCCAGCAGGTAGAACAGAGCTTGTGCCTGCCCTGCTTGCAGGGGATTCTGCTGGCTGCTGAACTGGAGCATTACTGTTGTTTTGACTGCAGCTAGGTGATCCCATCTCAGCAGATGAAAGGCAGGTTCCCTAGAACACTTCCCCTTCATTTACCTCTAAGACATTTGTTATCAATGGATGAAGATACTTTTGTGATCCATGCCATGGCACTTGTCTTTGCAATGATCTGTTACAGCAAATTTGTCAGAGTGCCATCTCTGTTCACTTAGCATAGTACTTTGCTGGGAACATGAGAGTAGTCTTCACAGAGCTCTGCTGGCCACTGGTTGGTCTCCAAGTAGAGCTTTAAAGCATAATTTTGACCTGTGTGCAGGAGAACATGGGCATCCACCGGCACAACCTGTCCACATCTGAAACCTGCAGTACTCGGTTATAAGTTGGAGCAGACACAATATGAAAATGGAAAAGAAAAGCCTGTCAGAAAGTTTTTCCAACTTTCTGCTTCTGAGTTCTCTGGTATTCTCTGTTATTGCCTGTTGCAAACATAGCCAGAATACACTAACCTCCAGTACATGATTAAGTCTTCTTGGGGAGTGAGGAAGAGGAGATAGTAGAGGAAGAGTTTATTATTTGAGACACATGGGTAAGGTTTTGTGCCCCTCTTTGTGAAGTTATTTTCTAGTTAGAGGTTAGAGTTAGAATATTTGATTTTCAAAAATACTCTCTTTGTGTCTGTAATAGCTGTTATTACAGATCTTCTCTTCATTCTGTAATTGTTGTGTTTCTTTCTTGAGTACTAGTAAATATGGTCTCCTCTTCCTCAGCTTGTCAGAAGTTCCTTGTCATATTTGTATCAGAAAAAACACAGTTTACTGAGAAATTTCCAAACTCTTGAATTTGCTGTGCAGCTGTTCAGTGCAGTGTGTGAGCAATTGAACAGTTCCTATGCAAGAGCTTGACCTTACACAGAGCTCTAAGTACTGTAACCTCTTCAAATTCAGTTTGGTAATCCTTGTTTTATTCAGTTCTACAGAGTCAGTTAAACACCAGCAGCTTTAGACAAGTAGACTTGTCTGAAAGCATGTTGTAAGTATAATTTGGATAATAATTGCAATTTGTAATGCAACCGACTCCATGAATATTAGGAGAAACCTCTTGGCAATGGAAGACTGCATCAGAGAGTGCAAAAGAATCACACCAGGGTTTTTAATGCAAACTGTTGCTCGAACTGTTTAAAATTATCAGCTACAATGTTATGGAAAGTAGTGGTAGGGTGGTGTGGTCAATATAAATATTTAGCAGCATGTGGAAAGATATGCTTTATTTTCACTATTATTCACTGAGAGCAAAACAGTGAAACTAAAGACAAGGGTGAGAAGAGCAGAAGGGCAATGTCATGGTTTCTTTTCCCAGAATAATGAGGTTTTAATGATTAGGAGTTCATTCTGATCATATTTTTCATCAGCATGCAATAGATATGCTACAAAATAGTTCAGTGCCATCTAAACCAGAATTTAAATGCAAGTGAAGAACCCATAGCAGTTTTCCTTCTCACATTTTGCCTTGATTAGGTACACTGCTGTGTTCAGATTCAAACTCATGGAGGTGTGACGGAGACCTGCAAGGGCAATTTCTTTCTTTTGTACCACACCCACAACACAAAGAGGTTGGGGCAGATTGAAGAGCTGATCCAGGATGTTTAAAAATACTACATTTCTAATGACTAAGCTAACCCTCCTCAAAGACATTTTGAAAGAATCTATCCTATGCTTAATCACTAAAATGTTCTTTCTGCTTGCCCCTAGCAAGATTCATGATCATAAAGAAAAGTTAGGGATTTTCCCACAGGAAGACTGTCTGTCTGAGGTTTGGAGATTCTGCTTGGTATAGGATTATACAGCAGAAGATCAGAGTATGGGGCTTTGTATACTTTTCTAAGGATCAAGTGAAACCCACCCAAGCTGCAAGGCTGTTGTGGACTTTAGTGTGCTTTTCCTGCTTTTTAATATTAAATAAATTTCTAACTGTTTCTTCTTTCAACTATATTGCGAGCTCTCATTTAAAGACAATGTTTGCTTTATAAAAAAATACTTATAGTGTTTCTATCATATGCCAGTGTTATGACACTATTAATTTTTTGTCATGATATGCTAGACTGCAAGTTTACTCAAATGTGCAGACTAACATTACGTATTTTAAATATAACTACACCACCAAATATATTCTAGTTTTTTTAATGTCTTGGAATATAGAGACAGATGGTGACTTACTACTTTCACTTTCATACTACTTAATTTCACTGGTGGGAATACAATTTGATGGGTATACACCAGAATTTGACCCTGAAGTATCCCACAGCTATTTGGGATGCAGTCCCAAAAATGATGCAGTCATTTTTGCATAATGCAAAACAAATATCCACTGAGACTTTAATTTCGTTAAGTAAGCCAGAGTGCTGTTTTCCTCAAAAGCAGCATTTCTCTGCTTCTGTCTACAGCAGAGGAATTGGTTGAAATGCTGTTTGAGCTCCACTTGGCAGCAGCAGGATCAGCATGATCATCATCAGCAGCAGCTGAATATATCTTGTACCTGGTGGGTCCCAAAACAGGTAAGGAAATGGTGAGAAAGTTGCTGAAAGAGCAGCCTCACACTGACCAGTTACTGTCATACTTCATATATCCTCAGCAAACTGCTGCCATCTGCACGGGCACTGAGGCCTGACATAAGCAATTGCTCTTAACAAGAGCAACAGAGAATTGACCAGCCACCATAGGTTGATAAGTTATAAACACTATCTTACACAGTACCTCACTGGAAATAAGACCTACTGGATGTGTCAGAAGAAGAGGGAACTGAGCATAAGCCTATGCTGCACCAAATCCCTTGCAAAACTGAAAATAACATTTTTTTTCCCTCTTTGGAAATACCTGTAAAAGTAGAGTACATTTGCATTCTAAGCAGATATACAGGCTCTATGCCTATGTTTCTGTATGCTGAAGTTTTAGTAAAAACCCACACATAATACTTTAAAAGAAAATAATAATATATTACATTACGGAGTGTAAAATAAATACAGTAATTTCACGAATATAAGCCACACCATTTTGACTAAAATTTTGGTCTGAACCCAAAGTGCGACTTATAATCAGGTGCGGCTTATATATGGACAAAGAATGAAATGTTGCTGTTTCAGTTTGGAGGACAGGTGTCTGCTGAGAAAGGCAGG
>PYHW01009189.1:1442524-1453448 GCA_013186435.1 Turdus rufiventris | reverse complement strand
CTCTTCCCCCTGGCTGGAGCAACTTCTAATAGGATGCAGTAATTTTATCAGTCACACAATGGGACTCAATGGGCCATTAGCAGAAAATACCTCTCTGGAGGAAGGCTGCAGTTGTGAAAAGATAAAAAACAATGGCCCATCAGCAAAATGTCTCCTGCAGCGATAAGGATCACTGCCTTCACCCTCAACAGATGGTGATAGAACAGATACCTTTTATCACACCCTGTATTGTAACATGCGGCTTATATTCAGGTGCGGCTTATATATGGACAAAAGAACAAAAAGTTGCTGACACCCGGGAGTGCGGCTTATACTTGGTGCGGCTTATAATCGTGAAATTACTGTAGTAAGATATGACAGGTCTGTTGTAAAAACCCAACTCACTTTTAGAGGGAAACCTGACTACCTCAATAATACCCAAAATATTCTTATAGAAGAAAGTGAAAGCTCTTCCACCATAAAATTATTGGCTCAAATAATCCTGGAAGCATAGAATGCTTTAGTTTGGAAGGGGCCTTAGACACCATCTGTTTCCAACCCTCCTGCTGGGGATAGGGGTGCTTCCCACTCAATGCCCCATCCAAACTGGCCTTTAATATTGCAAGGGATGAGGCATCCACAGTTTTTCTGGGCAACCTCTTCCAGTGCCTCACCACCCTTGCAACAGAGAATTTGTCCCAAATATCTAAGCTAAATTTTTCTTCTTTCACTTTGAAGCCTTTATTTCTTGCTCTGTCACTACAGCTACTAAGTTCCGCTTCCCTGTAGGCTCCTTTGGACACTAGTGGGTTGCTATGAGGTCTCCCCATAACCTTCTTTCTGCAGGCAGAACGGCCACAAATTTCGCAGCCTGTCTTCATAGGGAAGATTTGTTATTGCCCTTATCAATGACACTGGCCCTCCCCTCTTGACCCTCTGGACTTGCTCCAGCAGTTCCATGTCTTATGCTGGGGACCCCAGAGCTGGATGCAGTGCTCCAGGTGGGGTCTTTGTGGAAGGAGCAGGATCCCCAGCAAGGCCTCCTTGGAGAAATATCCCCTAGAGAAGAATTGCTTAGTCATAGTGACTACATTAAGAAACCCTTCTCCCTGCCTCAGACCCCCTCTTTGTGTCCTTGTAGAACTATTGGTCATATTCCCTCAACCTTAAACTATTGGTCATTCTGTCAAGCCATACCATCTCTATAACAACCCCCACTTTTACCCAGTTCAGTGGAATGCCACTGTGCCTGGACACCCCTTCACAGAAGAAGACTGTAAAGGACTCTCTGGAACCTCTACACAGCACTTCCCAGTCTCTCACCTCTGTGCCGGCTGAGGAACGTCACAAGCCAAGCTGAAATCGCTCAGAGCTGAAATCACTATAAGAGCGGATCGCCTGAATTCCAGGCATTGCTTGCATTTGGTACCTTTGTGGCTGAGACTGCCTAAGACTCCAGGAAGGGCCGTTCATTGTAGGACCCTCTATCCAGGACATTGCTGGCAGCCAGGCGCTGATAGACCCCAGGCACTGGCCTCTACAGGCCTTAGCAGAGCAGAGCAGAGCAGCAAAATCCCCTCCCTCAATCTGCTGGCCATGTTCTTTTGGATGCAGCACAGGATTGGTTTTCTGGGCTGGGAGCTCTCACTGCTGGCTCATGGTGAGTTTTTCATCAGCCA
This sequence comes from Turdus rufiventris, assembly GCA_013186435.1. Lineage (NCBI taxonomy): Eukaryota > Metazoa > Chordata > Aves > Passeriformes > Turdidae > Turdus > Turdus rufiventris. The sequence goes on along the minus strand of PYHW01009189.1, from coordinate 1,451,790 downwards.
CCACCCCCAAGTCCTTCCCACAGGGCTGCTCTCAATCTCTTCTCTGCCCAGCCTGTGGGTGTGTCTGGGATGGCCCCAGCACAGGTGCAGGACCTGGCACTTGGCCTTGCTGAACTCTCTGAGGTTTGCAGGTCAAGCCTGTCCAGGTCCCTGTGGATGCCATCCCTTCCTCCCCTGTGCTGACTGCTGCACCCAGCTCAGTGTCTGAGCTCAGACTTGCTGGGGGTGCCTCAATCCCACTGTCCATGTCACTGACAAAGGTGTGGAACAGTCTTGGTTCCATGACCAACCCCTGAGGGACACCACTTGTCACTGGTCTCCATGTGGACAATGGGTTGTTGACCACAACTCTGAGTGTGGCCGTTCAGCCAGCTCGTTATCCAGAGTGGTCCATCCATGAAATCCACATCTGTCCAATATAGAGAAACAAGGATGGCAAATGGGACTGTGCCGAATGATTTGCACTGATCCAAGTAGATGACATAAACTGGTCTTCTCTGTCCACTAAAGCTGTAGCCTCATCACAGATGATCACCAAACCTACTAGACATGGTTTGGTCTTAGTAAAGCCACACCAACTCTCCCAAATCCAATCCACCCCCACTTTTTTTTTTTTTTTTTTTTTTTTTNATATATCTAAGCATAGTTTCCCGGAGAACTTACTCCATGATCTTTCTTGGCACAGAGGTGAGGCTAGCTGGTCAGTAGTGCCCTGGCTCTTCCACCTTCCCCTTTTTAAAAAATTGGGGTTCTATTTCCCTTTTTCCAGTCATTGGAAACTTCACCTGACTGCTACAATTTATCAAAAATGGTGGAGAGTGTCTTGGCAATTTCATCTGCTAGTTTTCTCAAGACCCATGGAAGAATCTCATTGCACTTGGGTACATTCAGTCTCCTTAAATGATCTTGAACCTGGTCCTCTCTTACAGGGCCTGAAGGGTCTTTCTTCCAGTGCCTGCATTTGCTTTTCTCAAGTTGAGTAATGAGACTGAAGCAATTGTCATTGAATACCGAGGCACAGAAGTAATTGAGAACCTCAGCTTCCTACTTATGCAGAGAAGACCTGTCTCTTGCTTTCTTCCAGCATGGGCCCACATTATCCCTAGTCATTTCTTTGTTTTTGCAAGATACCTAAGAAGCTCTTCCTATGGTCATACCTGGCCAGACTCAATTCTATCTGTTCCCATATTTTTTCTCTGAATTTAGTCAACAGCTGCTTATCCATCCATGGGGGCCTTCTGGATTTTTTGCCTGATTTCCTCCTTGTCAGGACGAATTGTTCCTGAATATGGAGGAGGTCCCTAAGGATTAGCCAACATTCTTGGGTCCCTTGACCTTCCAGGGTTCTGTCTCCTGTAACTCTACCAATTACGTCCTCAAAGAGGCCAAAGTCTGCTCTCCTGAAGTTCAGGGCAGCTAGCTTGCAGCATGATCTCTTCACTGCCATGTCTTGAACCCTACCACATGGTGGTCATTGCAGCCAAAGCTCCGTTGAAGCATCACCTTCCCCATCAGCTCCTCCCTGCTGCTGAGCACAAGATCCAGAATCACACCTCTCCTTGTTGGCTCCTCTATCACTTCTATGGGGAAGTTGTCATTGACACATTCCAGGAACCTCCTAGACGCTCATGCCTTTCTGCTGTTCTTCCAACAGATATTGGAGTCGTTGCAGACCCCTACAAGGATCAGGGGTTTGGGAGTGTGAGACTGCTTCTATCTGCCTATAGAGGGCTTCGTTGATGCTATCCTCTGATGGGGTGGCCTGCAGCAGAGCTCCCATACTCCCTTTAATCTTGACTTACAAAGTTCTGGTTGACTCTTCGTGCACCACAGCCAGAATTCCATACTCTCCCAGCTAGTCACTGACACAGAGGGTTATGCCCCTTTCTTGTCTGCCTAGCCTGTCTTTCCTAAAAAGCCTACAACCTTCTATGACATAGTAATAATCTCATAATACTCTAGTTACAGGAACCATCCCACCATGCCTCTGTGATGCCAGTGGTATCATATTCACGCAGTCATGTGCAAGTCTGTAATTCTTCTTGTTCCATATGGTATGAGTGTTTGTGTACAGGTATCTGAGCCGTCTGTATAATGCTGAGTCACAGTCTGAAGCAGCTGAAATACCTCTGAACTGCTCCTGACATCCATTACAACAATTTCATGAATACAAGCCGCACTGACTATAAGCCATATCTCCGGGTGTTGGCAAACATTTCGTTCTTTGTCCATACACAAGCTGCACCCAATTATAAGTCGCTCTGTCGTTCGCAGCGAGGATCCATGTGCAACAAAGTTGCCAAATAGTAACAGAATTGCTGGATGGCCGGGTTTACTGGCTCGGCTCAGGCCATGTGGGCTCGGCCTTCTTGGGGCTGCTGATGGGGCCAGGTGGCCCAGATCGGCACTACCGCTCGGTGGAGCCGCTCGGGGCCAGCCACTGCTGCCACCGGACTCGCTCGCCCCGACCCAGCGCTGCCCCGCGGCAGCAGGTGGGCATGGAGCCCCCCCCCCCACCCTGCTCCTGAGTCCCCCGGGCCATGGAGCTGGTAGGAGGGAGCTCCCTGCCTCCCACAGCGTGCTGCTGCCATGGAGCCCACCACCACCCGCCGCGCAGCAGAGTAACCAATTTGTAACAATCACGTAAACCTGGGTTTTACTGGCAGGTGCTCAGCTCAGCACCTCGGCTTGCACTTCCGGGGTTGGACATTTCAGAAAATTTTTCACATATTAGCCACTCCGGAGTGTAAGCCACATTTCCGGAGTGGGATCAAAATTTCAGTCAAAATGGTGCAGCTTATAGTCATGAAATTACTGTATTGCTGTTGGCATCTGACTGGTAGGATATGGGATGGATAGGTGGCTCCTTCCCACAACAAATGTAGCTTAAAGCCTGCTTCATCAGCCTGGAAATTCCCTGACAAAAGATGCTTTTCCCTTTCTTTGTCATGTGGACACCATAAGTCCCTGGTAGACCAGGCTTCCCAAAACAAGTCCCACGATCTAAGTAACCAAAACCCTGACATCACCAGCCCTCTAATAATTTCTTAACCTCCCAGATGGTTATTTGAATATTTTAAAGATGGTTTTATCTATATTTATATCACCTGTATGAGGTACCATTCTCATCTACTACCCTTGAAGTTGTAGTTTGAATACTCCATGTCAACAATAATTTGGAATTCAAAATTTGTTATATCCTCTCCTTTTGCTAACTCTGAAAAATTTTGCTACCTTAATTACTAATTTTTGATAAAAGCTGTAGATAACATTATTATGCCAACTTCCCCCTTTGATTTTTATTTCCATTCAAATAGTACTGGATTTTCTAGAAATACTTCTTGTATGGTCAGTTACTTTTATTTCATGTCACATCATATATTAACAGTTTCATGCAGGTCTTTCAAACTACAAAGCCTTGCCTACCTTGTAGGTATTTTTCAAGTCCTACATTGTATATAATTTATTAATGACTCTGCTCTTTGTATGCACAGAATGTACCCTCAGTGAAGGTCATTCCTAAGGAAACCGTATTTCAAAAACCTTGATAAGGGCAACGCCTCCTTCTTATCATTCAGGATTTTGTCCAAATATATTAACTTAGGCATGAACTGAATTGGCATAACCTGATAGGACACTGAAAATAGAAAAGTTGGGATAGGTTTTGTCACCAAAAAAAAAACCCGAAAAAACAACAAAAAAAACAAAAAAAACCCAAAAAAACAAAAAACAAACAAAAAAAAAAAACAAAACAAAACAAAACAAAAATTTGCTCTATTGCTCCAAGACAAGTAAATGAAATAAATGATAAATGATTGGATTAAAAATAATTTCAGGAAGAGTGAAACCCAAGATGTGGGATCGGATCTCTTCACCATCATGGTATACTACCTCCAGCCTGGAATTTTTCTGTGCTAATTACAAAAATATGTTCTCATGCACTACAGCAATAAAACATTTGGGTAAGTGACAATTTCAAATGAAAACTGCATTTCCACTCCTATTCCCACTGGAGAAAAAAGAAAACCTATGTATTTATGACATTTAGAACTCAACTAATAAAATATTTACAAGAGGCCTCTATCACTATAAAGCACACAGACTCTTTGTAGATAAGAACAGTTTGGTGGTATTAAAGTGAGTTTTTGTTTTTTCTACCAAACCCAGCCTTTTGACTAAATCACTTTTTAATAGCCAGGATAATGGCATTTTCTCCTCATCCTGGTGTACTCCTGGTAGAGGTAGATGTGGTCTCCAAGTACATAAAGAAACTAGGCACAAATGCAATATCAACACACATGTCCAGATATGAAAAGGAGGGAGTAACTGACTAGAAACAGGGACAAAATTCCTTTCTATTTCAGCTTTTGACCAAAATTTGTCTATGTACCCTGCTTCCATGCTTACATTATTCTCTCCATGACCTTGAATTCACTGGTCAGCCTTCTTAAAGAGGAATTTCTTTTCTACTGCACCAAAGCAGTAGTGAAAAGGGATTATGGCATTCTTAGCACTCTTAATGTACAATATTTTACCTAATAAATGTCTCTATAGCAGACAATTTCCTCTAGTCCCAAGTCATGTTATATCTCAATATGATTTTTAAAGCTATTCGTTCTTGTCTCAAAAATCCCCAATATGGTCCTTTTGGTCTTTTAGATTTTGACACATCTGGAATTATTTTGTAGTTATGTGGACAAAACATTAAATATTCTAAACTAACAGTTTAGATACTGTCTCTTAACTATTATTAAATTTATATCACAAAATAACTTCTCCAATGAAATGGCTTCCTTTGCTCTTCTTCTGTTTCATTAAAACTTCTAAGCCAATATGATTACAGAAAAAATGTACCACTGACATAACTAATTATCACAGACTTTCTACCTTTGAATTCAATATAATACAAAAATAAAACTGTAGTCTAATATCTGCCCCTTCTCTTGGAGTTGCAGTCACTAACAGGAGCCATCTAAGTATATATTGAAGGACTGCTCCAGCATCTGACTCAAAGATACAGAATAAATAGATGGTAGAAATGCTATCTCCATAAATTCTTTTATTTCTTCTTCATTGCTCTTATTTTACTTTTCTAGTCCTCTCATTATCAAAATCTTTCATGAACCTGGAGTTTATGATTTTTCCTGTCCTTCTGCTGAGAAGAAAATTATTCTTGAATCATTCTTTGAAAGAAATTACACATTTCTTAGAAAATACAGAGAGAATGCCATGACAAAGCATGATTTAAATTGTTTTCAAAGAAAAATGCAAAGAGAATGTCTATGCTGCTCTTTTTTTTGTTTTAATTTGTGAAGGTGTTCGTGATCCTTACACATTTTGAATGTCACTGAGATTAATTTATTCAATATTTTCCAAAAAGACCCAAGTGCATCTTTGTGCCTACTTATGGTAAAATAACACTGACTCCACCCGCTCACAATCAAGCCCCAAATGAATAAAACAGTGGGAAGAGTAATTATATCACAGGAGCCACACTTTATTAATCAGTAATATTTATGACTCTAAGTCAGTGCTGCAAATTTTTATTCACCCACTTGCCCTGTGTAGGTTATTTTTTTTTTCTTTTCTTTTTTGACAATGTTATAAAACACCACTAGATTTTTTTTACTAGCATTAATCGCAATGGTAAAGGGCAGTCAGGTACAATAAATTTTAGTGCCAGCTATGTGAAGCAGGGTTAAGATGAGTACCATGCAAATATTATTTGCAAAATAATTTTCTCAATTCTTCTTCTCTGCATCATAACAAACACATTATTTGTGTAGGTTTTGTTTGGTTTCCCTAGAGAGATGATTGGCTTATATTCTGCTTAACTGCTTAAATTTTTTTTTTAATCAAATGATCTGATTTAATTTTCTGTTGTTACTTAGTATGAAAATCAGAATTTGAATGTATGATATGCTACAGAGATGTGGGTGAAAGGATGTAGTTCTTTCTTCACATGACACCAGTGAAGCAGTTTTAGATGGATTCAGTAAATACTATTGGAATTCAGAAGCGTCTGAACAGCTGTGTCACAACCTGAAAGGATGGCAGCTTAGTCTTTCTGGCTTTCCTGTAATAGCTGCATGGTTCCTCTTGTGTTCTGCCAAATACAGTGAAGAGGCAGTCTTTTGGGTTTTTTTTCCAAGATAAATAGTTTATCCTACATTGAATGACATAAATTGGGCTGCACTGGACAGTTTCTAGGTCCAGGCCTCGCTCCTCTGACAAGATACTTCAGCCTAAACCTACAGGTCTTCTCTTGTAATGTCCCAGCATTCCAGTTTTTAATTGCATTGACTCCTCACCTGGATGATTTTGCAAAGATAAGCAACATTCTGGTGCCTAGAGCATAGTGAGAGATGCAACTTATCACTGGAGACTCATGAAAATTATAGAACTACAGCATTACTACAGGCAAATCTTTCCTGATGTTCAACTTTTTTAAGAATGTGATCCAAATATGGGTTTGAGCACAATAATTTCTAGAGGTGTCATTGATGTGTATTTCTATTCCTAATTTTGGATTCTACTCTTACCTTTCTTATTTTCATTACTAGGCTGAAGAGGTAAAGGCAGCCAGTTCTCAAAAAGTGATAGTGAAATCACTTGATTGAATTGATTGAATTACTATAGGAATTTCTTGGGGAAACAAAATATTCAATGGGAATTATTTCTATAGTGAACAAATGCTTTAATGCAAGTTAACATGGGTTACCTGGATTTAAATTTTGATTTAGAGGAAATCCCTACTTTATTGCCAGATTAGTTGTTCTTGCCCTTCCCCTTTCTTTCTCCTGTGGTCTGCATTATGACCATGAGTGAGGTCTCAGTGTGTGTCTCTCAGGGGGCTGGGCAGCTCCTGCAGGCACAGCCAGGGCTCTGTGATTCACCCTCCTGGGTGACAGGCAGATGCACCACCCATGGCATGATTCATTCTGCCATCATTGCTCACATGGTTATGTAACAGAGCAGTATAGCCAGAGTCTCTGCATGGGATGGTGCCTTTTACATCAGATTTGCTGATCCTAGACAGACAGGTTGGATAGCAACATCCCAGTCAGCAATTTGCTTTTCTACTGATATTTCTCCCTTCCCTTCAACATGTCTGTACCTCAGCCACTTATGACACAATTTATTAGCAGTCTGGCATATTGCTGGTCTGAATTAATATTGTTGAATTTAAATTCTTCTACAGACACTAACGAAATTTACTGTAAAGTCTGTCCACTATGTTTCAAATGAGGGATCCATATTGTGAGTCATGTTAAAATCTCTTTTACTTACATAAATCTTTCAAACCCAGAATCTTCATTACTGTTTTATTGCACTTGTTAACTTATATGGAGACAGAAATGCACAGATAAGTGAAAAAATCCTCTAAGATAGAAAAAGTGACACACTGACTTTTAAAACTGCAAGAATTAAAATAAGAGGGATATAAAGCAACTCTGATCACTGACACTACAGGTGATGTATTGCTGGAGGCAAGACAAATGCTTCAACATGCAGAGAAATTGTAAGGTCTTTGAGAAGAGAATCTCATCTTCCAGAATCTCATTTTTTCATTTTTCAGTCTCTTGCTCTAGTTTTACTGTACTTTGTAGCAATTGCAAGAGGCTGAAGATGAATTCAGTATGGAAGTTTTACATTTGAGTGCAGTAGATCACGATCCTATTTAAGGCTCCATTGCTTGCCAGCCACAATACACTGACTGTTTGAGAGTCAGATGCTCATGGTTAATCTACACTTGGATTTTTCACATCTGCTCCATGTCACAAAGGCACTCTACCTCTGGTTACACCTGAGTATCCCCATTGAAATCACTGTGACAGTCACATGTGTGTAATTGAGAGTAGAATTTGGCCCCCTGTGTTGAAGTTGCTCCTTTGAAAGCTGTTCCACCTCCTTTGGCTTAATCCTACCACATTAGGGGAATGTAATCCCACTCTTGTATAAGTGTAATGTGACTCGAGTTTCAGCCTGATAGCTGGAGGGGGGAACCGAGAGGCAGTGTAGCTTAAATTCAAAGCCTCATTATATGTTTCTCTTGTGGAAATTACATGAGCAGTTGAGTCAGATAAAGAGCACATTCTCATTTTTCTTTCACTTATCCCTCTCATGCTCTTTCAAATCCAGCAGAGGGACTGAGTACCAATATACGATAAAATATACCATAAACATATTTTTTGCGTGTGGTTTTTTTTTTTTTCTTTTTTTTTTTATGGAAAGTAAGAGTAATTTTATGGAAAAGATAGGATTTTCAAAAAAACAGCAAGAAAGAAAAACTGAATAAATCACAAGTCTTTAACTAAAAAGCTGGAAGAGACCTCTGGGAACCTGGTTCAACATTCTACTAAATTCAAATCTTTGGACAAACTTTTCCAGGTCCTTGTTAACCCATGTATTCAATACTTCATCCACGAGAGTTTCCAACACTTCCTTGGGCAATGTTCAGTTCTCAAAGTGAAGAATATTTTTCTTATATCCAAAAAGAATTTCTTGTGAAGCAAGTTGCTCTCTTTATCTTGTTGCTAGGCTCCCTTGAAAAGAGAGTATCTTCTCCTTCTTCATAAATAATCACACAATACTGGGAGCCTGATTAAGTTTCTCCTGAGCCTCCTAGGTTGAATAAATTCCATTCCATCAATATTTCTTCATATGTGAGGTTCTCCAGTGTTTTAACCATTTTGGTGGCCCTCCATTGGACCTTCTCAAATTTTTTGACACTTCTCCTGAACTTGGGCATGAAAGCTGAACATTTTTTCTAGGTGTGGCTGAAAAAGTGCTGAGGAGAGTGGAAAAATCATATTACTTCTCTTGCTGATGCACCAGGATGCTACTGGCCTTCACTGCTGCCAAGCCCACAGTGCTCCAGGGCAATTTGCTGTCTCACAGCTATTAGACAGCAGACTAAGTTTCAAGTCCTGTTTCCTCTGCTTTTGAAAAAAATATGAAACATGTACAGTAATTTCATGCTTATAAGCCGCACAATTTTGACTAAAATTTTGGTCCGAACCCAAAGTGCGGCTTATAATCAGGTGCGGCTTATACATGGACAAAGAAGGAAAAGTTGCTGTTTTAGGAGGACAGGTGTCTGCTGAGAAAGGTAGGAGCTTCTCTTTGAAATGGAGAATGTAAAACCTCTCCTTCCAAATTATTAGAATTTTGAAATCAAGGGGCTTTCAGGCAAAAACATGGGAATTAGGAATAACAGTTCTTTTCTAGGGAAATTAAAATAGAAATACAATGCTACAAAGAAA
>PYHW01009189.1:1419090-1442178 GCA_013186435.1 Turdus rufiventris | reverse complement strand
AATATCTGCCGTGGAGATAAGGATCACTGCCCCCACCCTCAACAGATGGTGATAGAATAGACACCTTTTATCACACTCTGTATTGTAATGTGCGGCTTATAATCAGGTGCGGCTTATATATGGACAAAGAACAAAAAGTTGCCGACACCTGGAAGTGCGTCTTATAATCAGGTGCATCTTATAATTGTGAAATTACTGTAAGCTGTGTTTGCCGTAACAGCCATGACACCAGGTTTTAATCCATTGAGATTTACAGCTAATTAGGTGTTTATTCTGGCAGAAAAAATTAATTCCTTTTGTTCAACCTTGCTTAAACCAAGAGTATTAAAAAAAGATAAAGAATGTTGAAGTTGTAAGGGATTTAACTTTCATGCGACATAGACACCTAAGTAATTTCTATAGTGAAGGGTGGCCAGAATTAAAACAGGATGCATGTATATGAATTTAAACTGGCTTCTTCACGCCATGAAAATGGTGAAATCTGTATTATGATCCATGGGTTTTCCTATGCACCTGCTTTTTGCAACTGAAAATTAAACCCTTGTATTTATTTTTGTATACAGATGGTTTGCAAGCAAATAATTTGGTAGAATATTTAAGGGAAAATGTGCCTGGGCTGATGCCTAGGAAATATTCCTGGCAGTGAACCCATAATTAGAGTAGAATACATGAAAGAGGTACAAGGTACAGCCTAAGAGTATGAGTATGCATAGGACTGCAAACATTTTTAAATATTCCTTCCTCATGAGAGTGCATGATAGAGAACAGATCCCACATGGTTTAGGGGCAGAAACTCAGATCTCACCTGCTTCCTTTATACTCACTTTTCCCAGCTGGTCCCCTTACAAAGAACCATTTTGTTGGTGAATCAAAGGAGATTGGGCATTATGCCAATTGTTGAATTTGTTTATCATCCATTTACTACAGAAATTGACCTTACCTGCTGCAGCACACCCAACCCTCAAGGCTTGAGGGAGAACTTTTTGGGTTTTTTTTTTTTTTTTTTACTTTTACTGCACCTTCTTCAATTAATTTCTGGACAAGGTTAGAGATGAGAGTCAGAGAATCTCAGTTATGCTTCTGTCATATTTTTTTTCTTCCTGATTCTAAGGTGAATTAAAGAAAAATAAAAATACTTGTGAGAGAAGTTAACTAGTCAATCATCCTTCTTAGAAAAAATATGCCCAGATTCTTTGGTGGTTTTAGTGTTGCACTAAAAAAATTTGGAAATTTGGTGGTTAGGGTGTGGACTTTTTTTTTTTTAAGATTTTAGTTTTACTAGATTAGTGATTAATTTTCTCAATTTTTTAAAAATTTATTTTAGAAAAATATTTACTTAATTTCACAAAATACCATAAAGACCTTGTGTAAAGATGAGATAGTAATAGGTTTTCATAGCAAAAGAATCAAACTGTGAAAGAAAAGCAAATTCTGTATTTGCATAGATTTGAAGGTATTTCTTACTTTGATTTCTTTGCTTCCTCTTTTCCCTTTTTCTTCCCCCTCCCAAGAACATTATGTCTATTTTACCTGGTTAATTTTTTTTTTTAAGGAGGAATATGTATATATATATATATATATCTGGAAAATTTGTTCAGAGTGTTACATTTAACCCTTGCATAAGGCCAAAGCCAGCCTGGTCTTGTGATGTTCCTTTGCATGAAATGGAATTTCACTCACAGCTTCAACAACTGTGTGTTAGGAGCAGTACCTCACTGTGATATAAGAGGAGTCTGAAAAATGACCTGAGCTCTGCTCTGAAGAGCACACCTTTTCTATCAGGTTTACCCTCAGCCTCTCTGCAGAACTGAATATGTTAACTTTATTTTAAAGACTGGAAAGTTTACCATTACTTGATACCTACAGACAATTAACCCAATTTTAATAAGTTGCTCTTTAAAATGCAGTCAGTTAGAACTATAAAGTGCAGCACTTAAATTAATAGAAATTTTAGGAACTTCAGGGGTGGACTTATACTAATCATACAACAACACCATGTCTGGCAAAATTAAAAGTTTTTTGTTTAAACCACAACTGCTTTATACAGTTTCTCTAGAGTATTTGTCCTTCAAGGAGTCAATTAATTGAACAAATTTTCCTAAAAACTCTTAGTTTCCTGTGGCTGTAGGAAAAAAACCCCAACAAAACAAAACATGTGATATGAACATTGCTTAATGACTTAGAAACTGGAAAAGAAATATACTAACTGTACTAGTGATTTTTAAAGGTAAGTACAGTAATTTCATGATTACAAGCCGCACCGATTATTAGCCGCATCTCCGGGTGTTGGTAACATTTCATCCTTTGTCTATACACAAGCTGCACCTGATTATAAGCCACTCTGTTGTTTGCAGTGAGGATCCACATTCAACAAAGTTGCCAATTAGTAACAGAATCACGGCATGGCGGGGTTTACTGGCTCTGCTTGGGCTGTGCAGGCTTGGCCAACTTGGGGCTGCTGATGGGGCCAGGTAGCCCAGCTCGGCACTGCTGCTAGGGGCCAGCCACCGCTGCCGCTGCTGCTGGACTCACTCACTCTGGCCCGGAGCAGCCCCATGGTGGCAGGCGGGGACGGAGCCCACCGGCACCCACGGTGGCGGCGGCAGGTGGGGATGGAGCCCGCTGGGACCCGTGGCGGTGGTGGCAGGCAGGGACGGAGCCCCCCCACTTCTGCGGCGGCAGCAGGTGGGGATGGAGCCTGCCTGCTCCTGAGGCGGCAGGCAGGGGCGAGAGGCCCTGCCTCCTTCCCGGGCCACGGGGCTGGCAGGAGGGAGACCCTGCCTCCCCCCCGAGCCATGGGGATGGCAGCACGGAACCCCCAACCTCTCCCCCAGGCTGCAGTGCCTCCCCACCTGCGCTGCCAGCACAGAGCCCGCCTCCACCTGCTACCAACAGAGTAACCAATTTGTAACAATTGCGCAATCCTGGGTTTTACTGTCAGGTGCTCGGCTCGGTACCTTGGTTTGCACTTCCAGGGTTGGAAATTTCCGAACTTTTTTCATATATTAGCCGTTCATGTGTGTAAGCTGCATTTCCGGGGTGGGAGCAAAATTTTAGTCAAAATGGTGCAGCTTATAATTGTGAAATTACTGTAATGACTTGAGACACTTAGATTTCACTTTGTTCATCAAAAAGTTCCTATAAGCAAATATTGTGTGTAGTTAAAAAGCAAATCTGTAAAAAAAAGATTTTTTTTTTTCCCCAAATGTAGTAGAAGTGGTAGACCCTGTTGTAACAATTTGTCTATGGGAATCTTACACATTCCAGGGAAAACCACAGGACCAGAAACCGCAGAGGAAAAGATAGCTGTATGTAACTTTAAAAGTCGAATAAAGCCAGGAAGCATCACAGGAGAGATGACAATAAAGAATTTTGCCACTGGCTTTCAAGAAGGGCTGATTTTTTCCTTTCCAAGAGGCAAACAGCTTTCTGTCTTCTGATTGCTCTACTGTATCACCAGGCAGGAGACAATCCTAGGGCATTCATTGTCTCCTACTGTTCAAATATATGTTCTGAACAGTAGGAAACTCACTCATTTCCAATGCACACTTTATGGTAAGAAGAAGATTTTGCTTCTTTTTTGTATTCTCAGTCCTATAATTTCCTTTCATTTGAAAAATGCCTAAGCAAATGTTGGCAAAAGGATGCTAGTTTTTGTAGTGCAGACAAAAAGAGAGTAGTTTAGATGGAAATCATTATAGCTCTTCAGCTCACTTCCTTCCTGTTATGAAACATGGAGTTGGAAAAAAATCTTCAGCGATGACGGAACACAAAGGAATCAAAAGAAATAAAGAGGTGCGTGCACAATATCAGCATGCCTGAAGCTTTCACTTGCCAAATTAACAGCTACATTATGTACAAATTATCAGCCCAGCAAGAACTGGCTATTACTGTCTCATGATGTCTGAATTTTAAACCAGTGGAAGGTTAGACTAATTTAGAGGAAATGGTGAGATTTTACACTAAATGGCTATTCCTTGATTATGGCAGAAATCTAGGGCTCTATAGCTGCTGTTCTTAAGTCAGTATCCACATGGGGAAACAACTAGTCACTTTCTATAAAAAAAGGGCAAAAAACAAAGGAAAATGTTTGGGACATTTTCATCTTTTTATTTCCTATCCTCTCCTTCTTTTACTTCCATGATTTTGTGAGTCTCCTTTTTTAAAAAAAATACTTCTTAAATACCACTTTTTAGCTTAAGTGTAAAAAATGTTATTATTTTTCAACTCAGAATTTAGACTCAGGCCATTCTAGGCACAAAAATATTGTGCAGTCATTCAACAATTATGGTGACATTAAAGTGTTATGGTTGTGCCTCAAGCACAGTACAAGCATACTCAAGGCTAGGAAAAGTCACCTCTCTGAGTTTCAGGCTATCTTCAGACTCAAGTGGGGATCACTTCCAACAAAGGAGGACTTGCCTCTGCAGTCAAAAGGGCTGGAGTTTGTTAGATTTTAGTGAGTGGAAAAGCTGGAAAAGCCACTGAAATACATGATTTAAGTTAGCTGCAGCATAGGCATAAATTGCGGTACTTCAGGGTATCAATACTTTTATGGAAGATAGTGAATTCAGCTGACTGAGTGAGTTTTTAATTCATACTGAAGCCTCTGGAGCCCAGTCTAACATTTTTCTTATTGTTATGACACTTACACAATTTGCACTAGAGGTAGGAAGCAATTAGGTCGACTTTAAAAGAATGCAAACCCACAATTAATGATGTGCATATAGGTATGATGGGAACTTACAACTTCTGTAATTAACAAAAATGTTTCTAAGCCTGAAGCAATTTTCATCAAGCTGATCTCATTCAAACTAAATCAAGCAATCCTCAAAACAAGGCTCGCAGCTGGATATGGCATGGTTTAAGAACCAAACTAGAAGATTGAGGGGAAATTGAAATGTGCAACAAATGCTGGTTTATTAATAATGACTCAAGTTATTAGAAGAGGTTGATCTGCTGTTGTCTCTTTAGGAGACAATTGTAGGTCTTTTGACCTTTCAGGGGAAAGATCCCCATATCCATCAGATTTGTAGCAGGACAGAGACAACTTTGTTCATGTTTTATTAGAGACTATGCCTTGCTTGTATGCAGTAGACATATACTATCATACTATAACGTTTAAACTCATTCTCAGTGAACTGGCCTGTACTACTGTTTCAACAGAAAAGAAAAAGAAAACCATGCAAAGCCATTGATACTGAAAAACTCAGGATCACTCCCTAAAAAAAGATGTTTGCAATCAGAGGAAGGAACATATAAAAAGACTGGAATAGGCAGAGAACAGATCTATTTGATTACAGAGAAAAGCAAAGAAAGAAATAAATCGGACCCATTTCCCTAAGAGTTACCTGAATAAGAAGGAGCTGCGACGATATAGAACTCATATTCTCCTCTATTCTATTACAGATATTCATACCGAAAGAACCAAACTATCCTGTTCCCCTAAAGACTTCAATTTATCAAGCTGATTTTCCAATTATTTAATCCTCTAAAATACGGCAAATTCAGACATTGAAGAGGGGCTGATACATAAACTTTTGGAGAGTCAAAAATCTAGTCTTGCAATACCATAACATTATATATGTGAGCCTAAACTAGCTCCCAGATGGACAGTAAATGTAGATTTTCAGGCCCAAAGTCTCTTTAGTCTGTTAAGCTTTCTTCTAGAAAAAAACATATGCTTGAGCTCAACACAGAAACGAAGAGGCTTGTATGACACTCAGCACAAGGGAATCATTGGCAGTGATTCACTGGTAAATTAAGAAACATCCCAGAAGTAGCAAGCAGTAATTGTAAAATATGAATATATATTTTCCAGACATGTTCTGAGTCTAAATATTCTAAAATCAGAGCTTTTGAAACTGATTTCTGTGTCCTGTAGAATGCCTGTGTTTGCAGACTTTTATTTTTACACAGTCAGTATTTGTAGCTGATAGGCTGCTGTGAATGGCTGTGGACATACTATGCCATTGGTTCCATCAGGCATGATTGTGGCCTGGAGCCTTGGAGAATCCCATATTCAGCACTCATCAAATTGGGGAGTACCACCAGATTAAACCTTGCTTCATCGAATCCTTTCCCAGGCATTGCCTGGGATCCAGCCACTACTGTTTAAAAGCATTACTGTTTCCTGCTCTGCTGCAGGATAATGCTGCAAAATACATTTCCCACAGTTCTGGGTCAAGTCTACTTGAGGGGAGATGGTGGGAAAGCCACTGCTTGCATTCCCATGGTGATTTTGGGAAGGATGGGTCAGTCATGCTTTATAGCACACCCCCAATGTAGATCTCAGCTTTGCTATCCTCAACTTGATATCATGTAAAGCAGAGTTATTTTTAAGTCTGAAGTTGGAAAAAGAAGAACTATTATATTCTGACTACCATGATATGCAATCCTTCATAATAAAGGTCTCTTATTTAGTCTCACAGAAAATAATTTTTTTACAACCAGTTAAATGTACACAGAGATTGAAGAAAACACAAAGACCTTTGGAATTCCCAACATGAAAAAAATGTGTTTGATGGAGGAAACTGGATCATTTGGATTTTTTTTTCCTTGCTAAGCTTTGAAGAAGGGTGGTGTTGTACTTTACTAAAGACGTAATGTAGACAGAGACCTCAAATTTTCAATACTGTTGGGATTGTGGTAGCTCCTCATCCTGTACTGCTCTGACTGCTAGCACTGATAATTCATGTAGATGGATTTTTCCAAAGAAAAGATCTGTGTACAATGCAACAGACTGCTGTAAATTTTGTGTCCAGTATAATATGGAATTGCATTAAGATCCTCTACCTTGCACATAGAATAAAAAGTAAAACAGTTTGCATAAAGTTTGTATTTTACTTGGACTAAACATATAAATTCACCATTCTCTGAATGAAAATATACCATTTTGCATCCCCAGATATTCTGGTATTTATGTTTCTGCCAAGTGTGATTTTATTGACTGAACAGAGGCATTACATTATGAGGGACCAGAGCTGGTGCAGTGGTCTACCCAGAGAGAGAGAGATATCATAATTTTCCTTTAAATCTGGCTTCTTCGTTCCTTCTCCTGGCAACATATTTTGCTCCATGCCTTTGGCTTAGTTTGCAGCCGCCCACTTCAAAGATGGAACAGTCCATGGAGGTTGGTCACCAACAGCCTGCTATCCCAACATGTAGCTAGCTGAAGACATGTGAGTGTGCAGTAAACTGTGTCGCCTTCAAATTGGGTGCCAGCTTGGAGAGAGGCTTCATTGGTTTTCTAGACAAGGTTATTTGCAGGGAGCAGGGAGTGACCCCATCCAGCTGTACTGCTGGGGAAAGCAGTGACTGCTGGAGAGCAGGAGCTGGAGGGCTCAGGGCAAGGCAGGGGCAGGGCAGTGGGAGTAGAGGCTGTAGGCATGGTGGAGGGTGGCTGTCCCTGTGCCACCTGGTGTCCCCACCTTGTGCTGGGCAGTGGCCACTGGCCAGCGAGGGACAGTGAGCCCACAGGTGTGAGTCCAAGCTGATTTTATCTCATTTAAAACTCTTGCTCTTCAGTAAAAGCTACCAATTTACCAATCTCTGTATGAGCAGAGGTGGGTTAAAGTTCAGGAAGAAACAATAGTAGTCCAGAAAATTCTCCAAAGCCCGAAGAGTGCTGACATTTTAAAAGCTGTGTCTTTTTTTCCTCTGTAAGTCTATTTTCAGGATTTTTCTTGTGCTAGTCACAGTTTAAAGTACAAATATTCTGCTAAGAGAATTTTTATCTGGCTACCCACTGAATATTCGAAATGTATTGTCAAAAAGATGAAATACAGAGAATGCTAAAAATCACCTGCAAGTACTTGAAATCCTTAAATTTCAAAACTCACAAGTTACTACAAATTTTCTTTCAATTCCTTTTATAGATAATGCTGAGTAAAAATTCTGTTTTTGAAACGTCAACTTCTTTTTTTTTCTTTTTTGTTGGTACAAAGCCAGCATTGTAGAGGGATGCAAGTTGGCAACAAGCCTAAATACCAGTGGGAATACATTGTCTATGATAGATTTGTGTTGTTAAACAATACCTTAAAAGGTATGTATAATGATTATTAAAATGATCTTGAAAATATCAATCAGAAAAGTAGCTAATAATTACTAACCCTGTAACAGAACATGAACTAATTAGACTAAAATGCAGATTTTGTATCTATGTTTGTGTAATTGATGAAAACACATTCCAGGGACTTGCCTGGCATGAAGAAAAACTGCTGGTTTTTGTTAATAAACTCCTTGATGTAATACAAAAAGAAAGAGAAAACTAAAAGGTGGATGAGACCAGTTAGTTGTTTTCTTCTTGAAAGCAATACCTAGCATCAATTTCTTCTATGGGCAGGACACATTCAGATGCATGCAGCTCTTCTGAAATATAAGATTGTTCCTGTTACACATCAATCAGGTTTAAGAAAAAGTAATTCTTGAATGTGTGATTATTAATTGGTCCCCCAAAACTGTATTTCCTGTATGGTGTTTTCCACCATTTTTGTTACATAGAACAATATGTGTAGTTCTCAAGCTGAGTTATAGTTTTTGCCTCATACTTCAACAGAAATAATATTCCTGTTTTGGTTGTAAAATTAGGACCTCAATCACATGACTACTTTACCTCACTCTTGGATGATATTTGGTGACATATGCAAACAGATAAACTTGCATAGAGTGAGAAAAGTGGCAAGGAAGGGTGATGCAGCTTCTTCTCTGCAGTGCATGCTCTGCAAGACCAACAGAAAGAAAACACTGTAAGGCTTAAATTTTGTTTCTGCAGGCAGTAGATATGATGCCAACTCATTATAAAGAAGGAACAGCTGTGCAGAATAAGGAGGTGTCATTTTTATATCACCCCTGTTCAGAAATGAGCAGTACTTTAAGAATGTTTAAAAACCCATTGGCAGGAGAATATCCTGGATTCTTCATGCCCTTTGGTTGTTTTGGACACATTATTGAAAATAACACCTGGTAAATGCCCTGTGACATCAAAACAGTGCCATGAATTCTTTGTGCTCATTTTCTGACATCATGCTAGAAGACTCAGCCAAATGTGCAGGTGATGTGTAAGTCTGTGTAAATTAGGTTCCCTTGAGGTTACTCAGACTCTCCTGAATTTTTCTAGGCCCAGTGGGCAAAAGTTTTGTGTAACTTTTAAATAGGGGATATAAATAACAAACTGGCAGTTGGCAGTGAGTCCTTGTATAGGTTTGTTAGGAAGAGTGTACAGTAAATAGGCAGAGCAGGCGGTTACAAATTGGATTGCTGGACATACCTGTTCAGCAGCTGTATAAATCATAAACAGTTTTGAGTTCATGGCTACCTGAACAGTTCATACACAGAGGTTCTAACTTCTGTCCTAAATAGAGTTGCAACCTCAGATATTATTTTGTGTAAGCTGAGACCTGAAGTTACTAAAAAGTTACACTTATTACCAAGATTGAATAAACAACATGAAAAATTAGCATGTTGTGTAAAAATCTGTGCTCTTATTGTTTTGTGCAGGTAAATTAAACACATGATAACTAATCCATCTGTGAACTGAAGATGCCTTGGGTGTCAGATTGGATACAAGTAACAGAGTTTCTCTGTCTTTATTGTAAATTATTAAAGGCCAGAATAACAGAAACACATCTACCTCTGCTTTATATCTGCGTACCTTTGTAAATGTCAGATATTAGCAGTCACAGAGTAGTACATTTAAGAGTAAACTCACAATTATTCTATCATACTTTGAATCAGCTGGTACTGTGAAGACTCAGACAGGTGAAAAACTATGCTAACATTTCAAACATAGTATTATAAATGCTTCACAAAATATTAGCTAGTTCTATTTTATGGGAATATGCAAAAATCACATCTCTGATCAACTGGATGTAAACTCTATTAACCCATTTTTGTCAAGTATTAGTTGGTTTATACAATGAAATTAAAATATTTATATGTAATATCATCTTCTTTTTCTTATCTGATATAGCTATAGAAATTCTCATTATACATATAAATGTCTAATCCTATATGGCTTCTAATTTGTTATTTATTTTGGCAATGTCTTATAAAAATTATTCATCCAAAATTGTTCTTATTTACTTAACATTTTATGTCAATTTTTTATGTCTATTGTTGAAGTATTTGTGAGAAAAAATACATTCTTTTCTTCTTATAATATTGTCTGTGTTGACATGTGCAAATTATCTGCTTCTAATTCAACAGTCATAATCTCTGAACATTTCTTCCTATTGTTTTATGTTTCTTTATTCTCTTTCTGTCAATAAAATTTGAAATAATTTCACTGAATTATACGCACATAACTGAAGCCCTTGACATTAGACCCATCTAGGCTCCTACAATGTGATGAGAAGACCTGTGGAGGCACAGTTTTGTACACTCTGACTGTAGAGAAATCAAGGCTCCTAATCAAGTGTCTCAAACAAGCATCTAAATTTATGGATATAGTCCTGAAGAGTGAGAAAAGCTCCATCAGTTTTCAATGATGTTTAATAACCCGTTGCACTAGTGTGAGTGCTGCTGTGCCAATAACCAGTGCTGCACTCTGAGCAGAATTGCTGAGGGGCAATTTGCAGGGACACATAACTATGCCATTCAGGAGCTCTAGAGCTTACTTTGATCTCTAAGGAGATATATCATTAAATTTTGATGAAATACACATATTAAAATTTTGAGAAAAAGTACTCAACATGCAGGACTCTTCTGTTAACTTATTTAGATTTTGGTTCCTCCAATGTTACTTTAAAATGTTCCATAGCTTTTCTTGGGATGAGTTACACTTCCGCAAACAACTCAGGCTAATTCACCATCTCTTTCATGATTTTAATGGAGCCTGCTTGAACAAGTTACCTTTTACAACTTAATTTTAAAATGACTTGAATAGAGTTTCCATTAAAACATAATACCAATTATTTCTGTCTGATTTAACTTAGAATCTTTATTGACACTGTTGAACTGTTCTTGGTATTGTTTCTTTTGGTGCTGGTATTACAGTGTCAATAATTTGCTCAGTACTGGTCAGGGCAAGTTTCTAAAATGAAGGCATACATACTACTTATAACACTTACTTTCTCATAAATCTCACAGCAGTTCCAGCTAAGGAAAATAGATGATGCCAGCTGAACAACAAGTCCTTAAATATCTGATGAATAAAAAAAGAGATACGGAACTGCATCCACTACTGGAAAAACAGAGCAAGAAACAGTAATTGCATCTGCTTTTATTTTTTTTTTTTTTTTTTNTTGTAGTCTGCTTGTATTTGCATACAACTCCCTTGGGAGGCAAGCAAGAGTTATTGCAGTTTTAGGATGCCAGAATATTCAAGATGAGAACAAATACTGACATATTAAAATCCACATGCAAGTACTTGAAGAAATATTTTACACATCAGGGGTGTTCAACAATTTTAGTGAAACCACATGGACTTCTGATGAGTTTGGGAAAATACTCATTATGCATTGATGCACCTCTCCAGATATTCTGCCTTCAAACCCAAGGGTTTCAAAAACAACTTTTAATTAAAACCCTGCCATTTGACAAAAAGGTCTTAATTTTTGATAAATAGTGAAAAAACTTTGGTATCTGGCTGGTGTTTTCATTTTGTTCTTTATTTCATACTGTTTCTGGTTTTCACTTGCTTTAGACATATCTGGCATTTAAATTTTAATTATTTCTGTTCATTTTACCTGTCTCTTTAAACACTTTTCAATCAACATGTACTTCCTCTACTTCCTCTGGAAGAATATTGTGTTCAGATTCTTTTTAATCAATTTTACTGCCAAATCCTGTTTGCCTTACTCATGCAAGTATGCCTGCAGAAATCAATTGGACTACTTGTATGAGAAAAGCAAGCAGTTCTTGCCTTTATTTGGTAAAGCAACAGACTTGAACAAAAGCAGTACTGTACCTGCTATGGGCAGCCAGAAACAATGACGAGCTCCTTGATAAGATTAGATGTAATTTTAAATGCAACTAGGACAAAGAATCCCTCCCACCAACCCCAACTCATAACTCTCTACAGTAATTCTACTGCAGCAAAGCAGTTGAAGAATTACTGACAAGAGCCAGACTGCCCAGTAAGCACCACCTAACAGACACAGAAACATGATCTGCATTATTTTTAAGCTTGGCAGACATTTTGTGCTTCTTTCAAAAATGGAAAAAGAAAAGAAAAAAAAAAGAAGTATCTTAAACCAAGCACACATAAACCTTATACATTCCTGGTTTAAATGTTACAGGAAGTCCTTGCATTTTAAACATCCTTATAGATGCATACTCAATATACTGAAATATCTGCTACTTGTGGTGATTATTTCAGAATAAAAAAATGTTCTGCATTGTCATCGTGTCTGAAGAGATTAGCTTAAAACAAAAATGTTCTCCCCAGTCCCAAGTTAATTGCTGAACTTCCATTCAAAATTTATGCCGGCAAAGCTAAAAGCTTAGTTTGCAGCTACAGAATGGCTGCAGGACTACATGCAACATAGAATCTCAGTCTGAAATCCTATTTGGTTTTTGAAATAATATATTTGATTAATTCTGTCTTTAACAACCAAGAGAAACCTCCTGTGTAATGTTTATAACGTTATATACTCACTATTCACAGTCCTGGGATAAGAAGTATGCAAATTATGCAAATTCACACATGATGAGGTTCAGACATGATTTGCTTTTCAGGATAATTTTTTTTTAGGTGGGTGTGGGGTTTTTTTTGGTATTTTTTTTTCTCTTTGCTTTTGTCTATTTAAATATAGATGGATCAAATATATTCCATTTGCAATCTTAAAGCTAATAGTGTGTGTTTAGATATTCAGCAACTTGATGCAGTGGCCATTGAATAATATCTATAGGCTTTGGGTGAAAACCAGGTGGACAATGAGAGAATTAGATTAGAGAATTAAAACATGGGCAATGATTCTGAATATGTGCCAAAGGTGGTGAAGCAGAGGAGATTGGGGTGTTATACAAAGTGTCACAAAACATCTTGCTCTGGCACACAGTTTTTGTTAATGAAGAAACAAAACATTTTTGTCCTATTAGCTCAAGAATATGGAGAAGTGTTCGCTGCAGCAAGCCTGGGACAATGATTCTGGCAGCCAACACAGGACTTTCAGGGGGTAAAAGGTGAAACTGAAAGTGAACTGTCTTGGCTGTTAACTACCGCAGCTGCAGTGACGTGTTGGCCCCAGGGGGTGGAAGGCACAAGCCTCCATCCTCTACCGCCTTTCTGAGAGCAGGTGTGCTCCAAGGCCATAGTGGGTGATGGTTCGTTTTACTCACTGAAAGCTAGGAACTGCTGTATCACTGTGCTAATGGAAGTAGCTTTGCTTTTGCAGTTTTCCAGCATTTCTGAACAGTTTTCAGGCCTTGGCTTTATCTGGAAGTATGTTATCCTTGACCAAGAAGGCTTTGTCCTTGGCTGTCACATACTTTGTCCTAGACTTCACGATCTGTGCTGTTCTCAGAAGCACAAGAGTCCCCACTATCTAGATGGTCTTGGCGCACATCTGTGACACATTTAACTCAGGCACGCATGCGTGATGTGACTCTGCTCTCAGTTTACCTGGACCTCACTTCTCCACCTGAATAGTGGAGATAGGACCAATCCTGCCCTATCTCAATGAGGTAGTGGGAGGATAAAAAAGCATTTGTGATTGCTAAGTACTGAGATAAAGTCATGACAAAGGCCAGCAAGTGCCTTGACAGATAGCAAACCTCATTGAAGGCAGTTGTAACTAACTTAGTTGCTTTTCCCTTTATGAAATTTAAGAAATTCACATAATTTTAGAACGTGGAAGAGTAAATATGTTAGAAGTGAGATTAATAAAAACAAGTAACTAATATTTATTTAGTTTAATATAACTTCTAAAGTTATGAATAAAACTCAGTATTCATATCCTCTACAAAAAAAGTGGAAACTGAGCAACACAGATATTAAGTGGTAGGTATGAGATCAGAGAATTAATTGCTGATGGGGCTGAAACATATTGATAGGACTGAAATACAGCCCAGAACTCATCTTTTCCCTTTTCTTTTTAAAGAAAGCATATCAGTGGATCATGACAAGAGAGTTTTCATATGGCATTTGCTGTTCCCATATTCTAAACACACCAAAAATATTTTCTGATTTTCTGTGATTTTTTTCCAATAACATGAGTAAGTTTGTGATGCACAAAGCATAATCTGAAATCTGAAATTTTAGTATGAAAAAGCATGAAATTCTGATTTTATTGGTTTATGTTTCTCAGCCTGCAAGATTTACTATTAGAATGAGACAGAAATCAAGATATATAAATATTCAATGCTTGTCTTTTCTAACTTTATTAGGGTTCTAACAGAAGCAAGACAGCCTTCCAGGTTCTGAATTGTTGGCAGCATCTGCATTTTGTCATTACTGTCCATGGAACAGACTATTCAAAAAGGATGGCTGTCCACTGCTATAAACCTGTGAGAACTCCGTGTGATAAGACAGAGCCATTGTGGCCATGGCTAGATTGCCTTCAGGAGCTGTGTTTATGGTCACAGAGATATTCCTGCAGAGCAATAAGCTGTTTCATTTCAGACTGGGGGAAAGCAAGAAATTAGCTATAAATAAGATCCTTCAGGTGGTCCTTCAGTGCCTCCTATAAGGTAAAATGACAGAACACACTGAATCAGCAAACAACACAAATGAGAGTATGGGTGTGGTCTGACTATCTCAGTGCCATCAATTAATGTTCAGTTTAACTAAATTTATACAATATTGAAGATTTTTTCATGGCTTTGAATGCCCAATATCTGATATTGAGTAGTGAGCTGTTTTCAGAAGTGGGGTGCTCAGCACCTGCCAATAGCCAACACATGCCCTTTGGTGGTATCAAAGCCCAATAGCACCTAAGATTGTGAGTCACTCTGAAAGCATGAGCTTGGATCCCTCTTCTCCCTGAGACAGTCAAACCCTTTTTTGTGATAAATCTATATTTTGCACACAGGCAATCTATACTGCAGTGGTTACTAAGAGTTAAAACAGGGAGCAAAACCTAGAGTGCCGATGGCTTAAAAGTCTCACATATCTGAGACATGCCTCATCCTCCCATATCATTCTCCTGCAGGGTTATCAGAGCAACTTTCTGCATTCAAAAGAGCTGTGGTTCACAGCTCAGCTAAAGTGACCACAGCACAGTGTGAAGTGACATGTCACTCCCTTGCTTGTTTTTTTTTCTTTTCCCTTTAAGCTTCCCTGGACCGATTTGAGTTGCCTGTCATCAGCTGAGACCATGACTCTGCCAGGCACAGTTTCCCAGGACGTGTCAGTGAAGGGGATGCTCCAGGCAGCCTCCTGGACCCATTGGCCACCGGGGTGTGAAGGCAAATGCTGAGAGCCCCCAGCACCAGTGTCACCACAGGCATCAGCTGGGGAGCGGCAGCTGGCCTGCTGGGAATGGATCTGGGTGCTGAAAGGGTGCACTTCAACCTTTCAGTTTGTACACAAGTTTCCCTGTAATAGCATTATCTGGCAATTGGCATGCTTAGGCCTAATTTTCAATCCACAAGTAGGAGGCAGGTCATTGAGGATATCCTCACTATTAGAGTTATTCAGTTTGCATAAAGGCTCTACTTAACACTTGAGGAAGGAGTGCTG
This sequence comes from Turdus rufiventris, assembly GCA_013186435.1. NCBI lineage: Eukaryota > Metazoa > Chordata > Aves > Passeriformes > Turdidae > Turdus > Turdus rufiventris. The sequence goes on along the minus strand of PYHW01009189.1, from coordinate 1,426,556 downwards.
ATTTCCAAGTGTTGATTTGATCCCCAATCACCGCTATGTTCACAGTAAGGCAGTGTGGCAAAGGCAGCCAGAAGTTTGCTGATGATCAGAAAAGGCAAGGTACCTATAGAAATATCCAGGAATATGTGTAAAATCCCCAAACTTCCATAAATAGGGGTGTGATACCTGCCTTGCAGTTGAAGTTTCTGTCCAGAGTGCCAAAAATATTTTGTAATCATCATTGAAGTCATCAGTTGTAAATGTGAGAGACAAAAGTGCAAATACAGATATCAATTAGAATAAACTTCAAGAATGGAATGTATCAGATAAAGTTTGTCATATTCATATTTACAAAGCATAGATATGTGTGAAATCATAGGCATTCCTTGCACTTTAAATGTTGTAATATAGTTCTTTTTAAGAGATTAATAGTTAGTAAAGGGGATCGAGGAAATTATTGAAGATCTAAAAAAGACAGTAACGGGGCCAGCGCTGAAAGCATACAAGCACAAGATTTGTTTTGCCTGGCTTCTCTTTCATCCTAATTTATACATCAGTTAGCCTATGTGTGTAAACTTTGAAAAATACTGTTGTATTTTCCTTCTTTTTTTGCCACAAATATGCTTTCATTTTTAAAGGAATTGATATGGGATCAAGAGAAACACTTGAATTTTGTTTTTGAATGGATTTATGATTTTAAAGCTTTCTCAGAGAAACAGAAGATGCAGTTCCACCTGGGAAAATTCACTGTTACAGAGCACTGTAGAAGTTTTACTTAAGACCCTGTCAAACACAGAAAAGGAACTGTTTTTACAGTACTAATGTTGGCAAAAATTGGACCAAAACAAAACTCAATAGTAGAGAAGTGGTAGAGAGCAATGGATTTTTTTATCCAAGATTCAGATCTATATGTTGTGCCTTATATCTGTCACAGTAACTGACCAAGCTGTACCCCACACTAAGCCTCAGTACTTATCAGCTGTAAAGCAGTTCAGGACTGTTCCATGTTCACCTCGGGCTTATTGCTAATGGCTAATAGGCAGCTAATATTAACACTGGATTTTTACCTGCAGGAGAGTGTCTAACTCTGGTATGGGAATAAGCCCTGCTATCCTTAAAAGGATACTTTTTGCTTACCTAAAAATAGATGTGGTATTGCTCCCCCACATTTGTGAATTCCTGCTGTTGAATGAATTGACTGACATTCAAGAAAGAGCATGCCCACTTTTCTGTACATTATTAGGCTATTATAAACAAAGATTAATGTGAATTCTTGAATTACTGTCTACACAGAAGTCCCTGTGTGCAGAAAGACATCAGTGCTGGAAGTCCTGTACAATTATTTTTTTTTTATTTCATGTTTGTTTATTTACTCAGTAGACGAGCAACTTCAACATAGGCAAGAAAACCAGCAAACCAATCTCATCAAGTTCTAACACAGAAGGATTTCCAAATCAAACCAGCTGTTATTTATCCTTATTTTTGTAAGTAATAAGTATTACATTAACTTCTTCAATACACATGTGGAAATCTTAATCCAATTCATTCATTTGAGAACAAGAATTCCACCTTAAATTTTTTAAAAGAATGCTCTGAACAACCAACCGCCTGTAAGGAAAGGAAGGACTGCATTACTGCTATTGAATTCTGTAGCCTGAAGCAGAGAATGTACAAGTTGGTACTAATAACAGATGACAGTTTTTAGTCTTTCTGAGATGTTCTTCCATTTTCCAACTATCTAGGAAGTCCTCAGTAAGTACAAGCAGAGATATACCAGGAGCACTGCAATGCCCTACTTCCAATTGTAACATTTCTAATACAGAAAAAAAGACAGAAAAACTTCTTAATTTTTAATTTTCTGGTTTTGATAAAGTAAATTCTTCCATTTAAAAACATTAAAAATCAATCTCTACTTGTGATTCTTCTCAATTGCAATGATCCCTTAACCATGTAGTCAGGAATAGAATTTATCTCAGAAAAAATGTAAACCTGTTGCCTCACAAACATGATTAGCCCAGAAATTAATCTTTCTTTTCTCTATTATTATTTGAATCTATTTTCAGATGTAAATATCTGCTGGATATTGCAGACTGTAGGCTGTTGATGTATTTTCACTTTTATTAACAGTAATGAAAATAAAAAGCTTATCCACAGGTAAGGATTCCTTACTTAAGAGAGAAAAACTGCAAAGACTGCATAGTTGTTTTGTTACTTTTCTTAAATAATCCACCTGTGTGGTTAGCTAAATAGCTACATCCGAGTGTAAACATTGATCAGACTCAGCCCAACAGCCAAACTGATATGTTATTAGGATGGTTTAAAAGTAATTAATGAGCTTTTAATAAAATCATAATGCATTAATATAGCACCAACTCTTGTTTAGACATATATTTTTATGGAATGACTCTGTTTCCAGCTGATTTCAATCAGAAATTTTGCACTGACATCTCCCCTCCACCTACCAGCAAGATGTGCCCATGTTTTTAGGGATGAGAGGGATGGAGATGAAGTCCCACTCTTAGGCTTTTGACCACAACCACAGCAACAATAGCAATAATACTTGGTAAACTGAAAGTCAGGAATGAATTCAGTGTTTGAGAAATGGTACTTAGAGAAAACCAAAAGGTCTCTGAGGAATTCTCAGCATGTAATGTTTGGTGTTCACTTTGAAGTTTATTCTGTAATTCTTCAGATGAAGTTCAAATGTTTCTTTTTGGGTTTTTGGAGAGGATGGAAAATTTCTATTTTTTTCTATTTTTTTGTGCTCAAGGGGACCAAAAATTATCCTTATCTGATCTTGAAATGCAGAAAATTTAACTGCCAGGAAGTGTTGAAGAGAAACCTGCTGTAGGTTCTACATTTAATTAAAAAATCAGGGTAGTTATTGATGAAACACTAAAAATCCAAACATTTCAGACTATTTTTATTCTGTAAGGACCTGATAAATTCTCATTTGCACTAATAGGAAGTCCTCAATTAATTTAATTCAATAGATCTTACTAAACAGACATTTTCTTTTCTGTGTTTGCAGTCATAATCTCCACAGTTTGGCAACTGCATAGACAATTTATCTGCATGGAAACACGGCCTAGAGGTTTGTAACTGCCACAATAGGCAAAGGTACTTCTTTTTCTCAAGTCAATTCAAAATCATAGTTAAATCAATCAACTTTCATAAATTAACTGCTTTATATTAGATTTGTCCCTTGAATTCCATTCAACCTGTTGATATACTGTAACAAATAATTGCTTCCATCAGTACTTTTACTTAGAGAAATTAATAGATATATGTAGTTATAGAAATACATAAAATATCTGAAGTTTTTTTCACAATGGTGATTGACTCCAAGAGGATCTAGGACTGAAATTTTCCTGGCACACAGGCCTATGCATAGTCTACAAGACAAGTGATTGTAAAAATTATTTGGTTCCTGACTGCAGTGTTGTTGTTGATGTGTTTCTAATGCTTGGGAATAATATAGAAAATTCAACAGAAACTCTTTTCTTGGAAAGCAATTCTTGTTTCTCCAGGCTGTCATCTTTTGTAAAGCCTTTAATAGTAGTTGACATCATATGCCATTATGTGTCAGACTGGTTAGCAAAACCTTTTGATATGTAGACTTATTTGTCAAGTAGCAGATTCCCCATACTCCTTTCCACCTTTAAACTGTTATATCCTTCTTTGGACAAAAATATCTGAAAACACTGCTTCAGCATGAATCTTGTCACATGAAATTGGTGTTTTCCTCTTCCTCATTTTTTTTATGAAGCAATTTATTTTTAAATACTTGTCATGTTCAACTTGTTACTGCTGCTCTACTTCACCAGGAAAAAAAAAAATCACTACATGCTTGTAATTCATAGAGAAATGTGGTAACTTGCTTTGGGATTTTAGGAGGAAATAAATTATGAGATTTGGTTTGTGTTATAAATATAAATATCTGAATTTTTTTTCTGTGAAAATGAATTGTCAACCATGATATGTTTTTAATTCTTTGCTCTTTCATTTTTACAGTGATAATAAAATAAAATCCTTTTGAATAGCAACTGCATTAAAATGGCTAAGTGTGGTGCGGAACACAAAGTTTACACCTGTATGCTCCAGTTACAAAGTTAAATAACATGTAAAAGATTAATTTCTAAATGCAAATGGTTAATATTTTTTCAGTTAAAATAGATCATGTATGCAATTCAGTCCTATGGCCTTATCCTGAATACCAGAAGATGGACTTGATTTTCCCTAAGTGGATACTCCCTGTGATTTTGTCACTGTGAAGATACAGCATGAGTAGCATCAGGCAGAGTTAACAGGGAAGAAGCCTGATTCTGAGACACTGATGTTTTGCTGCATTGTGTCTTAACTTTGTAAAGTGACAACTGTACAGATGTCCTGCCCAAAGAGAAACCAAGTAGTGAGACTCTGTATTTTCCTTGATTTCTAGATTTGAACACAAAAATACCATGTGTAAGGCTAAAATTCCAATCTCTGTTGCTACTTACATATATTTTATCAACTATTTGTGTTTTTTTAATGGTTATCTCCTGACTGGAACAGGACACACGTAATTTTGTGAGGCTGTATAAAAAAATTTGTGGCTGTTTTTTATTTCAAGAATGTATCACAGAAATAATTTTTGTCTTGGGTTTCCTTCATCTTTGACTGCCTTGGGATTATTTATTTGGAACATACTAGCAAAATGAAGAATGATGAAGATTTTTGAGTTTAGAATTAGATGATAATATGCAAATAGCAAATTAGGCACACAAAGGTAAATATCTTTCTGTATTTCAAAAAAGTAAAACAGTAAGACATCCAAGACTTATTCATCAAGATATAGTATATAAAGAAAAGAATAAAGCTTTGTTTACAACAATACAAATAAATACATATCTGTGAAAACTCCATTAATCTGAAAGGACTTCCATCTTCTAAGTGAGGAAAAGCTGACTAAAATTAATGTCTTCTTTTTTTTCTGTACCATTTATATTGTTCTCAACAATGACAAGAGTCATTTCACTGACTTAAGAGACTGGCTGGTAAAGGGTTACTAAATCAGAGGAGTTCAGAGACAGATTAGGGTTTCCCAGCGGCACATATCTCTAGCAGCAAGTGTGGAAGCCAACTCGGAAGAAACACGTTTGAAGTGGCAGAACTAATCATGCAGAAGCAATTTGCGATTTTCTCTCTCTCAGCCTAGATAAAGCAGAGCATTATGACATTGGCTGCATGGAACAAGGTCAATTTACTGTGAAAAGGCAGCTATAGTCTCCAACTTCAAATAAACTTGCATCCTGAATGATGAGAAAGAGGATATACTCTATTGCTTATACCACAAAACAAAGAAAACCAAATGAACAATTCAATTAGGACATGCTAGTTTGCATATTTTCCCCACCACTGACTCACTGTTTAAGTCATTCATAATGTAATTATATATCAAGATATTTCTCTTGACATAACAGAAAGGGAGCTGCTCAACTGCTGATAGACTTGACCTCAACTGAAACTGTGGGCTTCTCCAAAAGTAAAAGGATTAAGGTACAAAATTTCACATGATTACTTCAAATGAGGCTGGGTTTCTTTTTCATATTATAGATTTTTAAAATGTCACTGGAAGTAAAGTAGCCAAGACATAATGTGAAACACATATTGTACATACTCTTTTAATTGTCACTATTTCTCCATTGTGACCTGAAATTTCCACATGCTAAGGTCAACCCTCTGCTTGAGTGATGCTTCACATGGAAGTCTTAAAGGTACATCACTTGGGCAAGTTTTGATTCTTTCTCTGTGCTCTCCTTGCTTTCAGCTAGTGGCTAATATCCTTCAACAGGAATAAGGATTCAACATACTTTCTGTAATGTATCTGCTGAAGTCTGCTTCCTAGGATATGGAGAAGTAGCACCAACATTTTAGTAATTTTCCATTTTCCTTACCAATAGTTAACCCATGGATGTAGTTGGTTCCCCTTATCTTTTTACCCCACAAATAAATTTTTAAACGGTCTTGTTCTTCCAGTTCCTCTGTGTTGCAGTGTTAGTATCATAGATAGCTTATTTCTCATCATCTTGAAAGTAGATCCTTGCCCTAAAAAAATGTAACATTACCTATACTACCTATTTCATTAGCAAGATTGTCCAGTTATGTTAAATAATTTTGGGAATAGTTATATCCTGAGACTGTTCAAAAAAGTACTTTTGTTCATGTATGACTCAGCACACATTATCCTTTATGCAATGGAAAAAACACAGGCAAACCCTCATCTACCTATAGCTGGCAAATAGCCAAAGCAGATCATTCTTGGTAAAATTAAACTGGGTTTCATTTTAATTAGTTGTTCAGGGATTCAGCCAGCTGTGATGTACATATTGTTCTGCATTTATGCTTCTTAGTTGAATCCAAAAGCCTTCTTCTTTCCTCCCTTGCCCTTCTGTAGTAGTTTATATTTATATTGATGGCAATAATCAGGATATAGAGTATTTTATATGCATTCTGAAATCACAGTTGGAAGGTAAATGAAGATATGATTGAATGGCATAGCTGCTAGAGTTCATGTTAAAAAATGCACAACCAGTCTAAGGGCAGAGAGGCTCAGTGAATTAATGCATTAGTCTATTAGTCTTGCTGTGCCAGACTAGGACTTCAGATTGAGTTCTGGTGAGCAATGAACCTCTGTAGGGCTGACATTTGCTCCTGGAAAGGAGTAGAAAGCAGTTCATTAACCTTCGCGTTAGTATAAAATCAGCTGCTGAGTTCAGGAGCTACTGGCCAGCTGAATTCAGCAGGATATGTGTGTGGGCAGGCCCATCCTTTCACTACTAATACAGTTTCAATGTTAATATAGTTCACAGGAGAAAAAAGTGAAACATTTCCCCCAGCTGAAAAAACTTTGAATCAAAAGACAAACACTACCACCACCCCACCACCACTTATTTACAGCATTTTTGTACAAACTAGCAGAAATTTCAGTTTTCAGTGTTCAGATTTCCAGCAGGTGTTAGATAATTCCAGAACAACCTTTCCTAATTTAACAGCCCTGGACAAAAGGGATGTAAGACATAAAGACACTCATCTGAGAGAAAGGATAAAACTGCCTTGGTCTCCAGTTAGTGCAACTCCTATGGAATAAGCCTCCAGTCTTGATCCCAACACTGAAGTGGAGGAATCTTACAATAGATTTCTTTGGATTTTGCACAGGGAAGAACCAAATAAATTTTTGGCAGCTGCTGCTTCATCTAAAAAGCTGACAAATTCACATGCCTTGCCAAAAGTGACTTGCCAAGAGACTCTTGGCAAGGACTGGGAAGTGAAGTGGGAACGTGCTATAAAGGGCTTCCACCCGCATTTCATGCTCACTCTGCACAGACTCATGGGGACAGCAGTTTCCACACACAAAGAACAGAATATTAGGTCCTGGCTGAATAGCTTGCCAGGCTATTAGGATTTCTATGGATACTGAGGAAATTTTGACTCACCCCTTAAAAGGT
>PYHW01009189.1:1390628-1419040 GCA_013186435.1 Turdus rufiventris | reverse complement strand
AAAAAAAAAAAGAAAGGCAACATCATAGACATGCCCTGGCTTAAGGGGGATTTAAAGTTGGGATTTCTTCAGGACTAAGCTTCTCTTTTGACTGCTTTCAAGCATTTCAAATTAACATAAAACACATAAATGTTCTCTTTCAGGGGCTTACTGCAGAGCTTTTACAGCTGTATAGAAATAAGAGGCTAGTTTAGATGTATTGCAGGTTTCCTCAGTTGTTAGACCAAGCACTCTCTTTATATCATGCTCAGAAAGTGCTTTGCCCAGAGCACACTGAAGGATTCAGTAGAGATGAGCACACCTTTTCATTACCTGGAATTACTTATTTTTTCACTTGTTCATTTTTTGGAACTGAAGAACTCTTGCTTGAAAACTGAGGAACTGCTAGGCAGGTCTGACTTTTCACCTTAGGGTACTGACGGCTGGCTCGCATCCATTTCTTAACCATAAAGTATTGCTTTGTTCCATTTCTGGAAATGCAACAAGATATGTCAAGGCTTCCTTTTGAAATGCAAAATTTGTGACAGATTTCTCATACATCCAAACTGTCAAGAGCAACTTGTTTGTCCCAGAAACTCCTGGACTCTGTGGAAGCCATATTAAGTTTCTGGTAAGTATGTTTGGTGCATTCCAAATGTCACTGTTCTTGTTGCAAAACAGAGATACCAGATGATAAATGGGCAGATATGCAGACAGACATAGATGGATTCATGTATTTTAGGTACAAAAGGAGACTAATTCAGAGTTCTAAAATAAAAATACATATAAAAGGATCAGTATCATTAGCTTTAGCTTATAATTTTTAACTGATCATTGAGGTCATTGCACCAATCTTCTAAGAATACAGCCTTATAGATAAAAGGAACTTATTGCCATGTCACCCTTTCCATACATCTGCAAGAGAAAATTACAAGCTTTGGAATATATAATGAGATTTCTTTTTACAGATTTCCTTGCAAACTGGTGTCATTGATTTTATATATTTAGGCAAAATATTTCTCACTTGTCCAAAACACATCATGATAAATCCTTTGGTTTGTACTCAGTGCTCAAGTTATAATATCCTTTTCTCAGAAGAAGTACTATCGTTTGAAGAACCTGAAAATAAGGTAGGAGCTCATCTTACTATTCTGCAAACTCACTCTTCGATTTTAGTGAGGGTTACAAAGGATAGATTGTACAAGAAAGCTAAAAACATTTAACAATTTTTATTTGCTGTTATTTTCTCAGAAATTTAGGAACTTTCATTGAAGTCCAAGACTGGAATGTGAAAGAAATCACAACAATTATGTAAGCAAATTCTAATATTCATATGAAGACATTCAAAGAACTGCTATACACTATTTGACATTTTGTGTCTCAAAAGAGCTACTCCCTAATTTATCAGAATTCATTTTCTGAATCCAATATGTACTAGGTCTGTATAAAAACTTGTATTGTCTTAATGGAAGATTTTTTTTTCTTTTTCTTGTAATTTTTTACACTGTCATACTGATTTAAACCCGATGTCTCCTAATTTTGTCCCCAAGTTTAAATTTCTGATTTTGTCAACGGATCAGTATTAGAGGGACAAATTGTTACAGTCCCAGGTAATTTTCATCCTTTGATGATTCTTTAACACAATCAGTAGAAAGGAATGTGGACCTGCATCTCAGTACCATAGCTTGTGTATGTGACACATTTCTGCAACCAAGTGTCATTAGTTGCTCTCAATTCCTACCAAGCCAATGCAAGTAGAGAATAAAGCAGGAAGCTGTAAAGTAGTAGCATCTTCCACTTGGGTTAAGCAAGGCTTATGAAAATCCAAGTGAGACTTTATTCCATTTTCACATACAGCTGCACTCATTGGACAGTCAACCAGTTGAATAAATGTTACTTTGAGTTGTCACTGACAGCTGTGACTGGTTGGTGAAATTTTAACTCTCTGTCCCAGTTCTTGGATGCACAGGCAGCTGTTTGGGTCACACACGGCTATTACCAATTACAAAGTTTTGATGATTCAGATATCAGTAATTCAGAAAGAAATTTACTCACCTGCCATGTTGTCAACTGAGGGCAGATATCTGGGGAAGCCACCCCAAGGGATGCCACTCCAAGGAAGCCATCTTTGTGGCCTCAGTATAAAGAAAATTTTTAGGTTATTTCCATGCACATGGATACATGCCTACCTGAAGAAAAACACTCAATTAAACGAAAGTTTAATGTGCAGTAGGATGGAATAAAATCTAATATTTTTCATATTACTGAATATTCACACGTGCTTAAAAAAACACCACTGGTTTCAGTTCATGGTTTTTATTTGCAGTTTGTGTGCAGCCTTCAACAAGTGCCTGAATGCTTGCATTGTTTATTTACTTCTTTTTATGTTTTACTTTACTTACCTATATTAAAACATTACATGTGAACACACTTTTACTTCCAGGATAAAAATCTCTTAAGGGTCAATCAGACTCGAAAGCTTTTCCTTTACTGTGAGACTGCTTTAGATATTAGACTAGGAAATGGGTGCAGAAGTGCTGATAACCATCTTGCTTTAGTGTCTTTAGCAGTATTCCCAGTCAACTATATTATGGCCTGCGAATAATCCTAGTAATTGGAGGGGGTTGTGTGTGCATTGGTTGTAATAAAACAATACAGACATACTTCAATTTAAACAACTCACTCTCCTTTATTGTTTTGTTTCTCTGGACTGTGTAAATCTAATCTGAGTACTCAAGGTTTAGGATCTACCATAAAAGAAATCTGAAATACAGCATCAGTTGACACAGGAATCAAAACTCTTCAGGACTCACAAAGAAGAGTTTGTAATTGCTGCCTGCTGCTAATCCTATCAGCTCATATTAGTGAAACACGCTGCAGTGCTGCAGGGAAGTTGTCAGGATCTGGTTGCAGGACTCAGCCTTGAGGACAGGATTCAGGCTTAGCTTAGGCTGTACATTGCCACCCATGAATCTAAGTGCATCTATTCTACTGTGTGACAGACCTCTGAGAGGGAACAATGTGCGTGGAAAAGAACATGCCTCTTTCACTGCAGTCCCATTGTTACTTTGGTTTAACTTCTTAACCTCCTCCCTAATCAAATTTCATTCAGTCATAAAAAAGATACCCATAGTTCTTTTTCAAATCTCTGTTCTCAAAAAAAATGCAAGAAATACTGCTTCATTCCAGGTAATAAGTTTAAAACAAAATATATTTTTTTTTTGCTTTTATTCTTTTTGACTTTACTATATTAGGTCCTTTTTTAAAAGCTTTATTTAGGCTTGTTCTCAAAGAAAGTGACTGATGGAAATAAATTAGTCTTCTAACTTAATCACACTAAAAATATGTTAATTAGATTTTGCAAACACCTCCAGTTCTAAATCATAGCACTTTGCATATGTGACAAAGAAGAGTGCTTATTCTTTCAGTTACTTTGTGATTCACAAATTCTCTTTATTACCTTTTCTGTAGGCATCAAATAATGAAAATATTTGTTTATTTGTGTGTTGAACCAGACATAATCTTAACTTGAAGCATGAAAGTATTGTCTCAGTAGGATTAATCTGCCCTTAAAAACTCAAATATTTGCTATCAGGGTATATGTGAAAAGTTCACAAATTTGCTAACCAGCAGGTTTCTTTGCTTGTAGGCACGGTCAGGAGAGGCATATGCTCTCATCTAAGCTAAGTCTATTGTGTAAAACCACAATTTTATTTTTGTGGTTCATGTATTAAGAAACATTCTTATGTTAAGAATGCATTTTTTTTCTTCATTCAAACCCTGCAGTCCTTGCAGAATGCAGTGGATTGGATTCCTTTCTAATTTTTTTAATCCTTGCAATTTTTCACATTGCCATGAGAAGATACTAAAGGACACTAAGTCCAGGAAAAAATATTTGAGGCAACATAAATATATGAGATTTACATTTTGCTTCTTTTTATTTCTCTCTCTGACTGTGCTCCATAAAGTCAAATTAGTACTGTGCTGCCAAAAAGAAATGGTCTAGTCCTGCAATGAATTGCTCTTCTGAATTTGGTTTGAAAGATTCTGTGATTCTAGCACAGCCCACATAAAATGCACAGGAGGAGTACTCAGAGGGCTTGTGGGTGTAGGATTTTGGGAGCAGATTATAAACCACATCCTGAACTCATTAATTTGTTTTTCACTGTCAAAGAAAAATGCTTTTTTTTTTCTTTGTTTCTTGTGAATTGTGTAATCCCACATTGGATAATATGAAACCAATTGAAGAGCTTCACAGGAAAAAGTAGCTCACTTGGAAAATAAATAACTATACACTATTGGAAATATATAAGCTTGTCATTTTAAAAAGAAAACCACTCCACTAGAGAAGTTTTATTTCCTAATTTATAGCTATTTTTCTCTTCAGCGAAGTGACAGAGTTTTTGTTAAGCGTTTCTAACAGTTAGACTGAGTTTTGGCATTTTTAGTTTAATTGCATAAGCATGAAAATTGTATTTCTGAACACTAGCTAGAGCCAGGGTGAGTGCTGGCAAAGATTAACCAAGCTTCTTAAAACACTTCTACAGTACCTTGGCCATGACCTTCGACACCAAGTAAATGCAGAGGTGCATCTAGTCAGAGTTGAAACTGGAGATAGTGACAAATTATAAAAGATGCATTTTATAGCAAGCCCTACTTATGGCCTATTTAAAAACTGGAATTAAGATTTTTAAAGCCTTAACTACAGTTATTTTGTGGTCTTCCTTTTTGGACTGATGCAGAATGCAGTGTAGATTTGGATTAATTTACTTGTACTGCTACTGAAAAACATGTGACTGTAATATATAAGGGATCTAGAAAATACTACATTTCTCCAAAATGTTTTTCAAGCCATAGATAGTTAAAAATCAAATTTGCAAAAGATTATTTGTGCTCTTAAATTTGGGTATGCACACAGAACCACTGCAAACAATGGCCCCAATCACACGCTTGAAAGTAAGCATGTGCAGAAATCTTTACAGGGTCATGACCTAGTTCTCTATTGCTCCAGTTCACAGGAGGCCAACCTCCTTGACCTTGCAAGCCAAAATCCTCTTGTCATTGAGAGCTCTAAGATGCATAGCTCACTCCTTGGAAAGCTGGTGTGTACATGCCCCCACCAAGCTCCTTTGATGGCTGTTAGTGTGGGCTGAACAAACTCAGGGTGTCTGTAAGTGAAAACGTCTTCTACTAATCTGCACATTAGTGCAGTGTGAACATTGTCATGTTCAAGGCACTAGGTCTCAAACAGTGTATTCATTGCCAGTTCAAACCATACCCACATGAATCTAATATTCATACTAACACCTACGTGCTAGTCAGTCTTGAAAGCAGTCAGGAGTTTGGTTAATTATCTGGTCTAGATGAAGTTAAGCAGCTGATTAACCTGATACTCAACAAAATGCCTCTGACCCATATTTGGAATGGTTCCTGGTTTTATTAAAATATTATCTGAATAATTCTCTCAACAAGGGAACAAGGGATTTTTAGTTTAAAAAATAATCAGACCCTTGTGGCTTAAATAGGCCTGCTAAAGGCAAGCAAACTATCCATTTTCCTAAAATAACTATCATTTACTTAATTTCTATACTATGTACTTAACTATTCCATTTGATGGAAGCCTGTATACTTCTAGAATGAGGGTTTGAGTCATTCAGATCCCATTAACTGGCTGTTTGGATATTTGGAAGTTATTTTGAATCGTAGTCAAAGACATCCAGCAATCAGGGAAAGACCAGGGCAGCCCTCCCACCCCATTGGAATAGCATGACTTCAGTATTGGAAAATAAATTAAGTTTTACTTGTATGGGTGTATGAGAATGTGCTGGAATAAGACATTTGCATTATAAGTGTTCTTGCTCATCAAGAAACTTAATCTACTTGCCAAACTAGAGTAGGTATATGTATGCAAACTCTCCAAGTGTAATGATATAAAAAATATTGCACATTACCATAGCAGGACATCAAACAAAAGCTAGTTATTTTAGTTGCTTTTCTTAATTAGTTTGACATCAACACAAAAATAGGTTAGTGGTTAATAAACAGAATCACAGACACAAATAAAAAAAGTTGTAACTATAATGACGTAAACATGCACACTATACATAAGTATTAGAAATAAATACAATATTTAACCATAAGTGCCATACAAATGTCTTTTCGACTAGAAATAGATAAGTCAGCTCTATATTGCATCTTCCTTAGAGCAGCAACAAGTGGAATTAGCAGAATCCAATATTGAGGCAGACACATCAGCTGTCTGTTTCATGTCTCCCATGTACAGTTTGCTGTATAATTTTTATTCAAACAGAGTAAAGGCAGTATAAAAGAAAAAATGGATGAAAAACAGATTGCATTGTCAATTACCATGGAAAAAAAATCTTCTTAGACATGTAATTAAAATATACAGACACAGATTCTGTGGGTTTATGTTGATGTAGTTCTAGAGAAGTAAAAACAGTGGTATTACTTTGGATTTGCTTATGCAGCTTAGAACTGAATCTGGACCATAAAATTTAGCAATCTGTATTTTGCATTGGATGACATTGTATATAGTCAAGTACTTGGTTTATATGGTTTATATGGTTTAATGGTTTATAAATAGCATACATATTGTAAAAGGTGATGCAAATGTAACATTTCATGTTTTTACTTTCCTCATTATTACCATAGCCATTGCAATGTTAAAGCTACTTAAACAGCCACCTTTAAGTATGCACTTTTTAGAGGTCTTTTTAATTTACTTTTATGGTAGAGTTCATTCAAGATACAATGAAATAGCTGATAAAGGCTGTGCTGGAGGAGAGAACAGTAGGGAGGGATAACAATCTCACTGTTATGAATAAAGTCTGCAGTCTTTGAATCCAGAGAGTATGCAGTTTTTCAGAATCAAGAGGGAAAAGCAAGAGGTCTCTGACAGCCAGGCTGTGCTGACTCGCTGTGCCTCAGCCATCAATTACACACTGAAGAGTACAAAATTCCTTTCAGACCACAGTGCCCTGCAGCCTCACCTGCTACAGTTGCTGAGAGCAGCGACTTTCAGTTTTCCCACTGCTACACACTCACTGGCAGGTTGCATTCAGGGCTGTGTTTAATCCATAAGTACCTCTACAGAGCTGGTCAGAGGTTCCTCTCAGAGACCCCTGGGCAGCTTTCCACAACCCAGGTTGTTGTCTGCTTCACCTCCTCTTCTCCCCACAGCTACTGCCAAGAGCAAGGTGAAGAGGAAGAAAATGATCTCAAAGAAGAAAGAAAGGAACTGAAAGAGGGTTGGAATCAAAGGAATTGCAAAGACAGGAAGAGAATGAAACTATTATTATTAATAGTATTACTGTTAGTATTAGTACACTAATAATAGGTAAGATAGTATTACAATTATATATTAATATAATGAATAATAGCAACAGTAGCAATAAATGAACCTCCAACAAATGTCTTCTGTCCTTTTACCATTGCTTCAGAAGCTATTCTGATGGGTAAAGGAGCAAGAGACAAAGATAGTGCTTGCTTATACCTGTGTTATTTTGCTTTTGAAATATTTGAAGCTATTCTAAAAAAAATTACTAATGTTAATTAGCTGCCTGGTAGACTTTCTAATTGATACTGAAAATCATCACTGTCACAGTTAACTATTCTCTTGATATTTTTTTACACATGCTAAGTGAAACCCATAATGCTTTTTTTCTCCTGACCTTGGACTCTAGTGAGCATGGAAGCGTCTGAATTTATAAATTCTTATACAAAATTCACATCTGAAGGTCACAGTTCTTTTCCCCCAAGGTCTGTGTAAAAAATCAGGACAAAATTATCTAACCATCTCTTCCTTATTTAAACAGCCATATTAGCTATTGCAGGCAGTTAAACATGTAAAGGGTTTCAATCTCTTTCTTAATTTTACACTATATTCACTGGATTGTTGATACTTAATTCAAGGGAAATAAACACTCACATACACGCATGTATTTGTTCAGTGCACTTTGTCCCAAATATGACTTGACAAGCAACTGGTATGGATATACCACCATCACTTCAGACTCACAGTGTTCAGATAAAAATAGTAAAGCTGCAGTACAAATCACTCTGGTTTCAGATATTTTAATGTGGGCTTAGATAGCTAATGTGACGTTCTATTTCAGAATTAGCTGGAGTAACAATCTGTGCAATTGTTTGTGGTTGTTAAATGTTAATCATACAACATCAGAATATCAAGAAGCTAAACACAAGCTGTATAACAAGCTCTTCCAATTTTTAATGTCAATCTTAAATTAAGAAGCACTCAGTTTTGTTGAAGCCAGAGACTGGAAAATGTCTTAGGCCCAGTAGTTTTAAGTAAAAACTCCTGCAGGCAATAGGGTACTCAGAAGGCACAGGGAAGTTTAAACTAAAAATGAAGTAGTACTAAACAGACAACAACAGCATTGCTTTTCTTTTTTTATTAATCCGATGTCTGGGGCCTGCATCAAATTTTTAAAGTTTTTCAGGATGGTAACAGTGGCAAATGTAGGAAAAACTGACTCGGCTCAGTGTCTACAGCATCTTTTACTCAGGCAGATGGTTCACTGTTGTAATGTTAAAGCTGCAATTGAGACAGATGAAAAATCATCCCTCAGACCTCAATGTTTTTTGTGGTGAAAATATGCCCATGCCATAAGTACATTGCTGCACAGTGTTGTGTATCCAGTGTTTCCGACTCATAATTTTATTTGTCGTTATAAAGTAATCAGTTTTCTTTAAAAAGCTCCCACAATAAATTCAGAACCTTGTGATCTGCTCTGTCATTTACTGCTGGGAAGAAAAATAGGAGAATAAAATACAGTGCCCTTCAGAAGCTCAGAAGTACAAAACACACACAAAAAATCTTCAAAAAAGACAAGGAAAAGAATAAGAAAACAAAATCCAAACAAATGAGTAGTGTTTTAAAAGATATTTTTATGATCAGGAGACTCACAATTGTTCTCAGAAGTGCTAGGGCCCGCACACTGTTGTCAGTAAATATGAGCCAGAGCCCCACATGTGACTAATACTGTAGTAATAAAGCTCTCATACATTTTTATCAGTAAAAATATGTACAAGATTATTCACTGATAGAAAAAAACTGCTACAAAGTATACTTAATAAAAGATTATTAGCTGCTTAAATCATTGCATCACACCTTTAAACTTTAAAGTACCTAACTTAGAACCTATTTTTAGTAGCACACAGTTTTGACGGTCAACTGACAGAAATTATTCTGAAATTTGGATCATGCTTGTAAACAGTTCTAGTTAGAGAGAGGAAATAAAGGAAAAGGATTTAGAAAACACAAAATATTAAATTATTTTTTAAAAAACCCACCCTTTTCAAAAAGGCATATTTAGTGAAAAAACTTCCAATACTAGTTAAAACAGACAATGCAAAAACTCAAAAAAGTAATCATTCAAAAGATTTCATTTTGAAGCAGCAAAGCAGTCTTTTTAGCCTGGAGGTCTGCTTTATTTTGTGTTTTCTTTTTCTTCCATCTACCAGTTTGACCCAAACTGAAAATATTTTTGCTTTTCTGATTAATAAGGCAGCCTGAGAAAACAGTTACTCCTTTAGCTAGTGTTTTGTTTGGGTTGTATTGGTGGAAATACAGAACACCTGGTGACTCTCTGGTGTGAACACGTACTGATAGCTCCAAAGGCCATAGTGTTGGGTTTGGACTCAGGGAGCCCCTGCACCAGCAGGGACATCTGACTGAGCTACCAGACCTGGCTGGTTGGCAGGATACACCACCTTGGAAGTGGCAACACGCTTGCATGGAGTGCTGCTTCCTGACCTGTTTGTTTGTTTGTTAGAGTAGCTTTATGCTTTTCTGCCTCAGGCTCCTGGCTTGGGTAGAAGTGATCTTGCACTTGTACATCCTGTCTTCGTGATCTAGCTATTGTCTCTTCAATGCATGCTAGAAGTACATTTTTGTGACTCACCTTGGATTATTGGCCTCTGTATTTTTACCATGTGTCTTTTTTTTGAATGAAGTTATTTTACTGGATTCAGCATCCTGAAGTTAAATCCCAATTGAATATTGTTTGCAGGACTTCTCT
This sequence comes from Turdus rufiventris, assembly GCA_013186435.1. Classification (NCBI taxonomy): domain Eukaryota; kingdom Metazoa; phylum Chordata; class Aves; order Passeriformes; family Turdidae; genus Turdus; species Turdus rufiventris. Next base: position 1,409,000 of record PYHW01009189.1, on the reverse strand, counting down.
CTTAGTGAGAGTAGAACAGTTTATATTATACATGAGTGAACAGATTGTTCCAAGGCTCTGCCAGGGTCTGTGCTCACCTCAGATTCTTGACTTATGTGAAAGGTAGAAAATATCCTGCAAACTTTTCCATTCCTGATTTGGTTTTAATTGACATTAGTTAGAAATTACTCTCTTTTCTTCTCTTAAACAAGCCCAGAACAAGGTATTAAAAGCTGTTGGTATAATTCTGCTGCTACTAGAGTCAATATTTCAGCTGTATTAATGACTCCAAACACACATGAAATGCAGGAATATGGAGGTGTTAACACATTCATCTTCTGGACTAATTCAGCTGACTCGATCAGTAGGAAAATTTGCAAGTAAGAAAATTTGCATTGCTGCAGACAATAATAATGGCAGTGCAAAAAGCAGTGTTAATCCAACAAACACTGTTTTCTGTAGCAGAGTGTGTGATGTGCGTGGCTTGCAATTTTGCCATCCCATGTACTGCACTACCTTACACAGCCATTACCTGCTGGCTATCACACCTGAGTGGGTTCAGAGGAGCTATGGGCTTGTTCCTGTGCCTGGGACTGCATCATCACAAATGTAGCTCCTCTAAAGACAGAAGACATACAGTAAATAAGATTTATCTCATTATCTCTACATTTGTTGGCCTCTGCCTTTCCTCAGAAAAGGAAAACAAGAAGCCTCTTTCTTAAAAAAGTTCTGCAATTAGAATGCTTATTATTAATATCAGAGCACATTAAGGCTGAGAAACATTCATCATATATACATACAGAACTTCTAAACAGTAAAGTAGGTCAATGGTCACTTTGCCAAAACTCTCCCAATTGAGTTGGTAAAAGCTGTTTAGCTTCAGGCGAGGCTGCTGAAATGTTGTAATTTGGTTTCAGTTTGATGCCTGGTGCTGTGTCTCCCTGAGCTGGGTGCTCTGCTGCTGGCTGGGGTGCCAGGGTCAGATCCAGGCTGTGACACAGCCACAGCAGCACCTGCTCCCTGGGAATCCCAGCACACACCTGCACACACACGTGCACTCTTGTGCACCCAGAGCTAAGGAATAAAGGCAGGTTTATGCCTCCCATTCCCTGCTGTATATATGTGAGGTAGAATCTGTAAGGAATTAAAAATTATTTATAAAAATACTGATGTAAAATGAAATCTGAATATCTTAGTGACAAAGCTGAATGTACATGTCAATATAGACTGACTATCTGTGGATGGTTATACCAAACACAGGAAAAAAAATGAGAAAATTCACATAAAGTTTACAGCTGTCTCAGCACTCAGCTTTGCAGTAGAAAAAATAGTGATAAAATCACTAAGATTTAATAGTAAAATATTGTCATTGACATTTTTTGTTCTGACTTGTTTTTGGTGTGGTTTTGGTTTTGGTTTCATTTTCTTTGTCAGAACAATTCTCACTGACTCATAAACAAGAAAATTATAAGATCTTTATTATAATACTAGGAGATCTTTTGCAATTTACGCATTTAAATGGGAAGATATGAATGGAAGATTGCATATTTTTCAAGAAGTCTGAATCTAATAACTGAAGTCTATAATCTGGTCCTAGATTAGAAATTTTTTTCCTTACAGCAGCTAAGAGAAAGTGATAGGGATGTTATTGATTTTAAAGTATTTTAAATTTAAAAAACCAAAAAGATGAAACAACAAAACAACAAAAACCCATAAAATAAAAAGCGCCAAATATAACATTTATACCTTCCCACAGGATTTTAATACAAGTATGATGATATTTACCAAGAGCAAATGACACCATGGTGAAGGATAACGAATTCTCCTGAGTGGGGTTACATTCCAATATTTTTTCATGTTCCAGAGGCATGAGCGAATATATCCTACAATGCTGAGAAACATGACATCCCAGAGTAGTTTTAAACATTGAGTAACCAGGTCTCTTCTAACCTGGATGCTTTTGTGATTCTGTTTCTACTCTCTTAAAGGGAATCCTGGCCTGGGCCACTGAATCCAATGCAACAAGGCGGTGTTGGGTGCAGAAATTGTTGCTGACCCTCACGGTCTATGTAGAATGTTTCAGCTCACAGCATTTCCTGTACTAGTCCAGGACTTGGCAGAAGGCACTAGAACATGTAGAGAAACATGAATTGTTTAGGAGCTGTGGACAGCTGAGACCCAAAACCTAACCATCAGCACTAAGGTTTTCTCCAAGCTCAACTATATGCAGTGAAGGAGGAGGGTGTCCTCTACATAGGTAACACCAAAGTGAGCCCACATTGTGCTGACCTCTCATCCCTGTTTCACCCTGTACTCTGGGCATTCCTGAAGCACAGCAAAAAACAGACTTGTTCTTATTGTGAAATTATTGATCTGTTAGAACCCTTGAAATTTTTTGGGGGGAAGGAAGGGAACTTTCAAACAGAAAATGCTCTTTAGTTTTATATTTTAATATTTTTCAATTTTTTTGTTTCTTTTGTCTAATTTAATTTTTTGTTAGTTTTGATGTTGTTCCCTTATAAAATACAATTTGTGTACATGGCATACAAAAATTGTATTCAGAAATGATGATTTGTCACAGTGTTGTCATCAGGAAGGCTGTTAGTTGATGACCCAGACAAATTCAGTGCTTTTTCTTAGCACAAAAGAAAAGCGCACAAAAAATTTAGACATTCTGTCAATTTACTAACTTGCATTAGCGTAGTTACCACAGGAAATATGTCCAAGTAGGTAAGGAGAGAAGAACCCCTTACTGATATATTACTGGCAGAAGTGAGGAAAAAAGCTTGCTCAAAACATTTTTTTATGAGAAGTTCAGGAACTGACTATGGCTTTTGCAGCAATCTGCTCCATCAAACTGAGCTGTGCATCATCTTGCTCTTGTGTTTGGGGTAAAATAATTTTAATCCAGAAATGCGAATGTTAAAAGTAGAAAAATTCTTTATTCATTCAGCTATGATACCAAATGTTACTTTAGCTTATAAGAACATGATGGCTTATCCTTACATTTCTCTTCAGAGTTAATGCAAGGAACTTCTGCTTTTCTGTATATATCAAAGACTATCAGAAGTGATAAAATTATGGAACAAAAATATGCTAAAAATGTCTATATGAAAGGCTAAGGACCTCAGTAAAAGGCAAAGAATAAAAAATAAAAAGGACTGTAGTATCAGAAGGCATTGGAATGAAATACAATGACACAGTTAAATGGGGTAGAGAACTTTCAACGGGACTTGCCGGAAAATATACATAGTTTCTATGAGAAGATTTGAGTTTATTAGTAATAGTCTGGGTAAAATTTCAGGATTTAAGAGAACTCCAATAAAGTGAAGACGGACACTAACCAGACCATGCTATAAATACCACACAAAGAGACCAAACAAGCCCTTTACTGAGAGACATTCTTGATGTTCTGCTTCACTGCTAGTCTGTAACAATAGGAAGAAACCTGTTGTCTCTGTAGAATTAGTTCAGTTAAATAAACTGCTCAAAATGCTATTGTTTAGGACTGACAGCAGATGCTTACTGTGTTTCTGTTTATGCATGATCAGCTGATGCAGCTTAGAGTCTGCTGCAGTGCACTGTAGCACACATACATTTTAAACTGTGCCAGTTGGCATATAGAGTCAGTCCGTGTTGCTTTGCATAAATTCCTCTTGGTTTTGTTCTCATCAAGTGGTAAACATAGCTCAAGATGCAATGCAAGTTGCTCCACTAAGGAGAAAATTTCTGAATTTTTCGAAATGTGCTTTTATAAAGGTGAATTGACCTATACCTCTAATTTAGTTGCATATAACTTTCAGAGCAATTACACTTTTCATATTTGACTGCAAATGTAAATTTGTGTCTGGATTGCCGCATATAATCTGTAGTAAAACAAAAAGAAAATAAATTATTATTCTGAGTATCAGCATGAGGACATTTTTTTCTGAATGGCAGACAAAAGTTAGGAGAAAAAATTCACTCATATTTTGCTTCTACAAGGAGATGGAATTTCATTCTGATAAAGAATATATCTGTTGTTAATAAGTGGTCATTTTTTAAATAAACAAGACAGGTTACATTTCTGAAAGCTGCTCAGGCAATAAATAATACAGATACATTGAAGTGTTTCGTTTAGCAGTCGGTTTGTCTTTTACTACACTTGTGGCGGACGTTCAGGTCTGGTAGATAACATAGATGTCGAAAAATATGTTGTCTATACCACTTAGGTGATACCATTCAGCCTTTTAAGAACTGTGACCTATAATATTTTACTAATACAAACTTTGTGCTCACTGGTAATCATGGGATAATAATTCACTAAACAGCTAGAAGAGAGCTCAGCTCAAGCCCCACACAGACATATGTCAGAAACAGATTATAGGGTAAGAGGCAGAGAAAATTAAATTTTAACTCCCTTCCCTCATACATAAACTCAAAAGACTCTCCAAAACAAACAAATATATCCTCAGCTGTTAGTAAAGATAGAAATCAGCACTGAAAACTGGATTAAAAGGTTGGTTTCATGGGGACAGAAGGGAGCAGACTCTCACTGAAAGCATGATTTTCTAATCCGATGCAGGAAAAGCTTAGCTGAAGGTCCAGCTGAAGGTCCAGCTTTAAGGACCCCTTAAAGTTCCTGAGGAGTTCACAATTCATAATAAACAAATAATAAGAATAACTGAAAGTGAAATAAAATTCATAGAGATCCTTTTGTTTTCCAAATTATGCTAAAACATGGAAATCTATCTTCTTAACTCTAACATGTATTTATGTATTTAGTAGCAGGGAGTTGCAGTAAATGTCATATTATTATGCAGAATGTATTTGTAGCTCATTTATATGTTTATAGTAAATTTGAAGCCCAATAATCAGGATTTAAAGACTAGCAGTTTTTATGAATAAAGACTTCTGATTCAGGTTTTAAACTCAAAAAAACTGACATAAAATAAAAACAGCTTTAGCTAGGCTTTCAGATTAGTATGGAAAAGATTCACAAACTGGGTTATATAAATTAAATAAATTATTTGGTAGAATAAGAAATGTCATTATTTTTCCTTAGATTAAAAATATAATGTTTCTGATATCACAAGTCCTTTGTGATTTATTGAGCAACAATATTTTTGGAGATGCTGCCTTTGGTGCTTTTGAATCAGAAATTAGGAAAGAATATATACGTTGGGGGTTTTGTTTTGTTTGCTTTGTTTTTTCTTTAAATCTTTAGAGATAACCGATAGTCTTCAATTGACAATAATATGTTCCGTTTAACATTAAATTTATATTAACATGCTATTCAGCAGCACAAGAGACTAAGAAAAAATTTTTAGTGTGATTGAACTACTCACATTCTGAACATGACATTTAGTTGAACTTAAATTCATTAAAATGCAATTAAAAGGCCAGGCAGTTGGAATATCAAATAAAGAAAATTTAATAGCTTGATTCTATTTATTTGCATTCTTCTCTAAGGAGTAAAAAAGACTGTGTGTCTTCAAGGATTTTTTGAATTGAGATTTTCTATAGATGTAAATGAGTATAAAAATAAGTATAAATCAGATTTGAGATTACACCATAGTGCTTTACTAGAAACAAGAGATCTCAAATAAGTTTACTAAAACGGTTAGTGTGTTAAACCAGGTAAGGTGTGGTAAGGCACAGGAAAAGGAATTTACTTGGTGTTCCCAGGTAAATGATCTGTATCTGAGGATGTAATATAGCTTGTTTTATTCCAACCTGGTATCAAAATACACAAAGCATTACTGTCTTTCTTCTGGATCAGAGTGAATTTGGCCAGAACAAGGCCAAGTTCTTATCATGATAATCCCCATGAGCTTAGATCAAGGAGGTTTTGGCCTATGTTTAATTAAAGCAGCATTAGGGTATTTAGGCATCTGTTACATTTGTACATTGTGGGTCAAGGGCTCAGCTCAAGCTTCTCTTCTGAGGTCTGTATGGCCACTGCTGAGCCTTTTTCCCCTGTCCAATATTTTTCATAGCCAAATCATGACTTCCATATTCAAGGACACTTTCTCTCATTAGAGAAAGGCCTGTAACTTGGTCCTCAATTTCTAACATTTTGAGGTTTTAAGAAGTATATTTAAGAAGAGAAACCTTCCAAAGAAGTTTAATGAGCCACTATGTGGAACCAGTAATGGGAGGAGATGCAAACTTCATCTCTAAGTCTGACTTTTAGAATGATAAGATGGGTATCTAAGCATTGTAGTTAGGTTCAACGTTCTATTGTCTTTATTTGAACACCGCAAACTATGGTTTTCCTACATTTACATAATTCTTTGCTATTTCTATCTTTTACTTTACATCATACTTTTTGGCACTTTCTTTCATTCTCTTCTCACCCCCATTCAAAACAATCTAATGCAAGAAATTCATCCCTCTTTATATGCTCCTTTAGCAATGAGACTGATCATATGACTAAAGATTTAGACGTATACTTCCGTAACAAATACCTACGACAGTTGAAGATTGCCCCTCTTTCCCTCTCCTTAATTACTTCTGTCATGGCTCTATTAATAACAGAGACTATTTGAGTGCCCTGCAGGTGCCTCAAAGTGAAGTACCACAGTTTGCATCGAAAAATTTTGTAAAAATTTGTAAAAAGTTGTATTTGAAGCATTTTGTTAAATTAGCACCTTTCTGTGTGAAACAATTCTTTAAGGAAAAAAGAAGTTGTTTACCATCCAATTGTATATTTTGTTGGGTTTTGCCATACTATCAGTTTCAACCTAGTGAGTTAACTCTAAAATAATTAATAAAAAATTGATTTATTTTGTAAATATATTGATAAAGCTCTTTTTCTGTCTATTGTTAGCACATATATGAACTTCAAGTCATCAGGTAATGCATTTTCATATTTTGATACTTATGTCCTTACTGACCCTTGAGGAATAGAATAATTCCCATTCCCATTTTGGGAAATGCTTTAGATTGGTAATGAATCCTTCAAATAATGAACAATGAAGTCTCACTTCTGCATATAAATATTTTTTTACTGACTTTTTAAAATTTTCATCTGTAAAGCTTTGGGTCTGAACTTTGACCAAATATAAAGGAATATCAAACCCTGCACTCATGAACTGTTAGGTATACTCCTGAGCACCTTTCCCCACAATTTAGGCAAGTGATATGTTCTGGCTCAGTGAAGACAGAATCTGAAAATTTCATAGTACAAGGCTTTATATTCTAGAAGGATATAAAAAAAAAGATATATAACCTAATCAGTTTGCTGAACAGCCAGTGTATTTCTTTCAAAGTAAATAGCTTCTACAAAATATTATTTATATAGTTCTTGCAAATTGGTTTGAAGTGTTGTTTAGACAATCTTATTATATATAAAGATAAAAACTTCCATCAAGAAATTATGCAAAAGAAAATGGACACACCAGCTGGATAAATCTATCATACATCGGCAAAAAGCAACAAGCACTTTTAATTAGCTGAGTGAATGTAGTTTGTTGAATGTTGAAAGCACAGACTCACTCATATTAAAATGTGCCTAATTTTCTGTGAAAAAGTCCCATCTGAGCAGCCCTGACCACAGTCAATCATACTAAAAGCCACTGGTGCTTTATTTGATTTACCAATATAAAATGCAAATGAGGTGATTAAGTGGAGTGGCAGACATAGTAGGGCCTCTTTCGAACCATCAAGTTAAATGCAAGCAGACAGCAAACTGGCTGTGCAAAGAAAATTTTAGCATATTCGTTTGATTAGTGCTACAAAAATTTAATTAGGTTGGCTAATTACTTGACAAATTGCTCTACACTAGAGAAAAGGCAGAGCATGTTTTATTCCTGCAAAAACTCTGTGTGTATTTTAGCCCAAATGCTATCTGCCAATTTGCAAAAGCATTATTAAATGAATGAAGAATGGTACAACAGTCTCCAACAATGGTGAATTGTATAATGCATATAATTAGAGAAGGCGCACACCACTGTATCCATATGTCCATGATCCCTCATGTCTAAAAATATTTAACACAATATTTCTAGAAAAATACTGTCAAAACAGATTATTACAAGGTTATCAATTCTTCATAAGAAGCAATATATAGAAAATACTCATTAGTGGAAAACATGGCTCATCCAAAGCAGAACCTCTTCACCCAAATGAACTCTATCAAACACAGTGACACTTTGTCTGTACGTTGCTAAGAGAAAATAGCATACACTGTACAGCTAAGGGACATGTCTATTTATTGTTAAGCAATGACAAGAGTATTAGTTCTCTGAGAAAGGAAAAAAAAAGAAAAATTTTGACAAATTTCATGTTTTGCAATTTTATTGGTATGAATAGGCCATATAGGAATTTTGGTTGAGTAATATATTTCTCTTCTTGTTTGTCTATTTGCATTCACATGCCATGAAAGCTGCCAATTTTTATTCAGGAGACTGCATTTGCTTTTGCTGACATTCAATGTAACTAATCAGCCTCTACTGACTCAAACATCATGATAATATAAATAGATACCCACTTTATCTAGTCAAGTGGAAAAAATAAGTATCATATTATATAAACATAATGCATTGCAATTGGCAATTAGATACTGCATTTAACTCAGGCTAAAACAATGTCTTAGGAAACCAAGAAATATGTGAGAACTCTTTTAACAATCATCATGCATGTGCATGCAACAGTAAAATATTATTTCTTGCAATTAGCAGTTGTCAACTTCCGTTCTACCTTGCCAATATACTTTTAAGTTTACAGTCTTAGTGAGGCATCAAAAACCTTAAATCAAGTACAATTTCAGGTTAACTCAGTGTAAATATTTCTCTCTGACCACATTTGTTTCCAACATAATATATGTTAAAACAAATTTTAATTCCTTTGCAGTTTGTATGAACAACTGTTAAGCTCTATTGAATAAGAAGATAAATGGGCTTCCTCATGATTCTGAAAGGAGAGTAGCCACACATGGTATTTCAGTCTTTATGTACTGATTCTTCAAAATTCATGCTTTTCAAAAATGGTGTTCATTACTGCATTTATGCCTTTTGTAGCAAAAATTAAAAGTTTTGAAATTATTTTTCACTTAAAAAGCTCTTGTTTATACTGAAATAATCCAGAAAGAAGAAGAAGAAGAAAATAGTAATAAAATAATAAAATAATAAAAATAAATAATAATAATAAATTTTTAAGCTACTCACAGAGAATAGAAAAACTACAATTTGCTCTTCTACTACAGTCATCTTCACAAAAGCATTAGAAAAGGCAATACAAGGCTCAGAAAATGCTCCAGCATCCAAACAACGAGCTTTATCCTAGCTCTGACATGTCCTGACATTCAGTGGATGCATCTGCATTGAGGTAGAGCTTAATATTACCTACACTTTTAGAGACAGATGCCACAAATTAATTATATGAGACTCAAATTCCTTAAAATAATGTAAGGAGGAAAAGAGAAGCTTCACTTCAGTCCTGTTTTGACATGTTCACTACGGATATGAAAAACTCTGCAGTGATTAACAGGCCTTGTGTGCCATCCTTCAGTAAACTGGAACTTTGTAATGAAGACTAAATTAAAAAAATAACCATTTTTGAGGATAAATATCTAACAAGCTATTGAAAGCAGTGATTGCATAAGAAATACCAAAGGTTTCTCGAATATATCAATGGCAACTTCCTTATACAAGTGACTGACCTGCAACAAGGAGAGGTGTCATGCTGGACCTTGTTCTCACCTCTAGGTGGGGAAGGTAATGCCCCAGTGCAACCTCTACTGCAGATGGTAGAGCTGGAGATCCTCATGGCAATGAGGATGTCATGCAGTAAACTCACCACACTGGACCTCAGGAGAGCAAACTTTGGCCTTTTCAAGGACCTACTAGGTAAAGTCTCATGGGTAAAAGCCCTGGAGGGCAGAGGGTGTCTAGGAATGCTGTCTGGTATTCAAGGATCACCTCCTCCAATCTCAGAGACAATGCATGCCAAAAAGGAACAAATCAGGCAAATACTCCAGGAGGTCTCCATGGATAAGGAGCTGCTGAGCAAACTCAGAACATAAAAAGAAGCTTTCAGAAGGTGGAGAACTCCCAGAAACCTTCTAGTATCAGAAGAAGCCTACAGGGAAGCTGAAGGGGACTCTTCATCAGGAATTGTAGTGACTGGACAAACAGTAATGTGTAGAAACTGAAAGAGGGGAAGTTTAGGCTGGGTATTAGGAAGAAATTCTTTACTGCTGGGGTGGAGAGACACTGGAACAGACAGCCCAAGAAAGCTGAGGATGCCCCAGCTCTGACAGTGTTTAAAGCCAAGTTGGATAAGGCCTTGAGCAATGTGGTTTAGTGAAAGGTGTCCTTGCCCATGGCAAAAGGAATTGGAACTAAATTATCTTTAAGATTCCTTCAAATTCTTAACATTCCATTCCATGATTCTATTGCTTTTTCTACTACTTTGTCTTGAGCATGCTATCTCTGGCCACTCCATGTACATGAAAATGGAAACAAGGGAACATCTTCAGATATGGTAAAATACAATTGTGGTTTCTCAGGAAATGCCAACCCAATATCAGTGTGTTGAAGAACATGATGAAATAAACTTCCTATTTTATTTTTCCTTCATATGTTTTAAAAAGCAAGGAGCAATTTGTTAGGAAATATTTTAAATTATTATGAAAATGAATAACTATATACATAGTAACTATATATGTATAATTATGTATCGAATAACTAGATATGGTAGCCAGAAGAACACAGAAAAATGTTATTAGAACAGATGCTGGAGACTACTGCTCTACCTACAGCCAGCATAGGCCAGAGAATAGTAAGGATCTTATCTATGTAGCATAACAATTCTCAATCTTCTTTTTGAGAATTTTTCATCATAATTAAGGTCCTTCTTCCCACTGGTGCACATAGTCACACCCTCTGATCAAGCTCTATTGTCTGAATTTCAAACTCTCACCTTTCAGCTTTCATAAAATGCAACAATTTGTCCTCAAATCCTTCTCACATCCATAAGTTCCTGGTCTCTTTTAACCACCATGATGCCTTTTTGACTGACCCATCTATACTGAATCAGAGTAAATGAAGCACCTTTCCTGTAGGGTAACTTCTGTGAAAATACTGTGAGAAGGAACAGCAAAAAAATCAGGAATGTCACATATATGAGGAACAGAGGTCAGGAGGGATTTCTGGGGTTGATCTCTGAGTTACATGCACTATATGAACTGTGCAATGCCCTTGGGATGCCCTGAGTGGGACCACCAAAGACAGAGCAGCCCTGGAACCAGCAAAAAAGGCAGAAGATGCAGGATTGTGTATGAGGAAAGTTTTCATTCTCAGCTTTTTGTTTTGGCCTTCACTATCTAAGGACACAAGCAGAACACTGCTTATCCTAAAGTGATAAATGTATCAGTATAAAACAAAACTCTGGCAAGTAGAGAGCTTCTTGTCTGCTTGATTTAGTGCTTATTGCTGCCTTTCTCTGTGTGAAACAGGGGAACAAACAAGAAAACAGGAACCCTAAATGTTTGAAAGGACATTTGCTGCAGCAGAAGTAAACACAGGCAGTATTAAGATTTTGAAAAAATCCCCCACTTCTAAAACAAAGTCACACAAATAGGAATCCAGTTATTGTTTATATGAGACGATTAGAAGCTGGGGAAGCTTAAGACAAAATAGCTATTAGTTTTGGTTACTGTTTGTGAAGGAGACACACAGCCCTGGAATTGACATTAGTGAGATTTGCAAACCAAGAAAAGCTTTGATTTACATGCAAATTATAGATTTGGCACATGGATTTATATCTTACTGCTTTTTAAAAATCTCAATTTAGAGAAGGACTATCTTTTAAAAAATTGTTGCATTACTGGATTATTTAAGGCAATTTATTCCTTGTTACAGCAAAAAGCTGCTAGACTTGGTTTGGACTTGTTCCTGGTTTCACTTTACTTTTTTGCGTGTTTTGTGTTTCATATTCTTCTTGTTGTTGCCTGTTTGTCTTGCAGACAAGAGACTATACTGAGCTGATATTCTGCTCCATTTTCATGTATGTAGCATGATGATAAGACAGGTAACAAGGTTGAAAAAACTTCATTTAGTTTTCTGGGTGCTGGTCTGTGAAGGTTATGTTACTTTGGCTTTGGTGGAATACTATAGTTATGCTATACATAGTTAAAATTTGCATACTAAAATTAGATTTTGCTCTATGTTTCTGGAATCAGATTTTGGGTGGTTACATGGCATTGAACAAACTCCTTAACTTTTCGAATAAAAGATTCTTGGTTTTATTTGTTTGCAATAAGACTCACAAAAAATAGTATTTTAATTATCTAATTGTGTATCATTCTAGATAAAAGTTAGTATTTGGGAAAATAAAGTGTTCTAGTATGAAAATTATTAAATCAGAATAATTCCTCTATCTTGAGTCACTCACTTTTTTTTTCAGTCCTTCTGTTTCTGCTGTTTTCTGTCAGGTTTTTTAATTTATTAAAAAATTATTTTTTCCTTATTGATGGCACTAAATTGGCACTTGAAAAGTCATTTCAGCAGACTTTCAGCAAAATATGGTTCTAATCACATTACCTTTCTCAGACTCATGTTATCTGAGAGAGTTAAGACATTAGGAAAAGGTCTTGATGAGAAGGACCATCTATATTGAGAATTTGAAGGAAAACTGAAATTTAATGCTATCATCATAAATAGCATACTCTAATCAGCCTCTCCTTTCATGTGAATTTGAAAATCCTTCTTCCCTAGTACTTGCTAAAGACAATTATGCAATAGCAAAACCACACAGTGCTACTGCTGAAAACTACCAATAGATTCTGAAGTGTTTCAAACAAGGATTTATTAGATTGCCTACACACTTGTAAATTATAGTAACAGAGGACAGCAGGCTGATGAGAATAAACAAAAAGCTTCCTGGGCAAAGCACCTAACACAATCATAAGTTAATATTTCAGTGATAGTCTGCAGTCTATACTTACACTTGAGAAAATGCCTGTTTTCTTTTATTTCTCAACATTCCCTGAAGTATTAGCCACAAGCTAGTGAAAAATATTAGGAGGTTTTCATTATAATAGGAGGATTAAATTTAAACTTTCAGCTGCTTGAAGTAAAATCTATGATACTTGAACTGATAATTTAATCACCTTTGTAACAACACAGAATTATTCTTTACTTGTGAGCAAAAGTGGATTGTATTCTATGAAATGCTCTGGGTTTACATTTTGGACCCTGTGATAGCAAGCAAAACCACGTGAACAAGCTCTGAACATTAAATTACAAACCACAGTTTCATCCCTTTTTACATTCGCACAGATCTGATAAGTGCAGGATGCTTATTCTTGGTCCAAGTTCCATCTGAAAACAAACTCTTTACTTAATAGAGTTTTGTTTTTTTTTTTTTTAACTATAGGGTAGATATTGCAAAATTTGGACACATAATTTCAAGGTATGTGTAGAGGATGATGTAGGAAACACAGATGACTTTCTTTTCCTTGTAGAAATTAAGTCCTTGGAAACTTTGTAATTACTTTTTTGTGATATGTTTAGTTTCATACATAACATTTTACTAATTAGTAGCAATAATAAAAAAATATTGTTAATATTTTCATTAAAACCTGGCTTCTCTCCAAAACTAGAAAAAAGTGTCTAGAATGAACAAACCATAAAATGATCACATGCCAGTTAGGTCAAGAAATTTAGTTCTTGACAGAGTAATTTCAAAGTACTGATGATTCTACCTGTCTTGTAACTGGTAGCACCAAATCAAATTCCTTAACTTATTTTAACCTCAGTTAAAAAGTAAGTGCCATTATTTTCCTTCAACTTGACCTTCTCAGTCTGATTGGATTTTAATCTTCTACAATGCTGCCCTGGAAAAGAATTTTTATTCCTCCTTCTGTTCTTAATCAAAATATTTCATTGTAGAAGACAAACTTCCTTTAAATATATTCTTCCTTTAAATGACTGAATTCCAGATCAGATTTTAAAGAAAGGACTGCTAATACATCAGCTTTAAAAGCAATGCAGATATTCAGTTCCAGAGCTGGATCATTGACAATCCCTATTAAAACCCACAGGGATCCACAAGCTGTGCAGGTGCCTGAGGCTTCCAAAACACACAAAGTTCTGCTTCTGTACATGTCCAAGTATCTGAGTTACAACAGTGCTGATCAACCAAGAGAAACTGCCAGTTATACTTATCTTCATGAAATCCTGAATCATTTACTAGAAACATATTCAGACTGCTGAATTACTGTGAGACACCAGAGTGTTTGTTTTTTGAGGAAAGACACTGTATTTATGTATATGTGTAAGGCACTGAAGTGCATGAAATACCGTAAGTGATATAAGTGTTTGATAAATTGTTTAGCATATCTCAAGCAAGGTAGGTTCCTCTGTGTGTGTGCTTTCTACCAAAATAAGAAGGTAATGTACTTGAAATATAGCTATTTGATACATTATTGAGATGTTTGTTGGTTGTTTCCTTGAAGATGCTCAGAAGGCTGAGGAACGGTTACATTTTCTTTCAATTGTTAGAAGATTATGAGTGTAAGATTGCTAAACTATGATGCAGTGAAACAAACTCAAAATAAAAATTGTTTTTGTGGGTGCACAGTTCAGTCACTGATAGTTAAACCCAAGAGATGGTCAAGACAATGATAAGCATCAGACGATTCAAACTCTTGTTAAACTGAGAAGGATGTGGTGGTAGAATAAGAAAAATAACAGTGTTCTTGGAACATCCAATCTGTTGCTTTGCTTCCTTGTGCAGTTTCTACTATTTTATTCCTTGCACTTGTCTTTCCTGACATAAAGACCAGTTTAAACAGAGAGGCAGTATAACATACAGGGTAAAGCAGGGAGGTCTATACCCTGCATATAGTGCTGCCTGCTGGTGATAGCAGTATCTTGGCAAGTAGGAGACTTTATGGGATGGTGGTGGCCAGGTGTTGACAATGAGGAACATTAGGGACTGGCCTCTGAGGGAAGAAGCTGTATGGGCTGATCCCAAGCTGACACAGGGGATTCAGTGGGCCCCAAAGCCCCCTGACACTGGACACAGCTGAGACCCACAATCTTATATGTGGTGCCTCTGGGAAAATATACTTAAGGGCAAAAATAGCAGAGACAAAGAGAAATGAGGACAGAAAAAATAGGTGAGAAACAACTCTAAGAACAGCAAAGTCATTGATGGATGAAGAGACACTGCTGCAGACACAAGAGCAGATAATGCTCTGTGCCCCTTGGAGCCACCACACTTTAGCAGAGGAAAAGCATGAAGGGAAAGGAGCATCTGAGAGGAGCTATTGTGAACTGGTCATAGACCCATTCTTTATCCCTCTGCAGCCTTTATTGAGAGGAGGCAGAAAAGCTGCAAATGTAGGAATAAAGTGAGCCTGTGAAGAGAGGCAGAAGTGGAAGGAAAGCGGTTTTCTTTTTATTTGTGCCTTAATTTCCTACCATTCAGATCTATTCTAATTGATAAAGAACTAAATTAATTTTGCCCTAGTTGAGTCTGTTTTGCCAGTGATGGCAGCTGGTATGTGATCTCCCTGATTTTATCCCATCAATGAACTATTAATCTTATTTTCTTCCCTGACCTACTGAGAAAGAGGGGCAGTGAGAGAGTACCTGGAAAGGTGTTTGGCCAAAGCTAACCCAAGACAGAGGTACAAGTGTTCACCTACTGAAGCAATTGAGGATGTCAGGATCTCATTATTACTGATCTTAGTTTAAAACCAATCACTTCAATGTGATAATTTAACTATAGCATATTAAACCAAAACCATAAAAATGAGTGAGTTTAGCAAAAGTTCTGAACATCATGGTTTTGGCTGGATTTGATCAACTCAGTTCACCAACACTCTGTAGCATACCTTAAGCCCTGCAAAATATATGTGTCTCTGTAAAAATAAATTCATAATTTACCCAAATTTAGTCTTCTACTTTCTACTTACATGTCACCTAAATAGTGTGCTGATTGTCTGTTCTCCAGCACTCCTTCACCAGTTAAAACCTTAACTTTCCTTTCCCCAGAACTGGCTGGAGCTAACAAAGAGTCTGAACTACATGATGATTTTGTACAGTAAGAAGCCTGGGCAAGAGCCAGACATTTTATTGTTCATCCTGTGTCTTGCTTTCTTGGGTAAAATAGCTGGAGACTGTTCCCTGAAGACCTGATGAATCTGACAATAAAAAAATTCTTTCTTGTCTTTCTCTCTGAGAGAGAGATCACTTAATGTTCAGTAATACCTTTCTATTCAAAATATTAATTGATACAAAATAGGTTCTGTAATTTAAACAGAAAGTTGAATTTTCCTGAGGGTTGGGTTGTTTTTTTTTTTTTTGGTTGAAAAGAAGTAGCTGAGACATATGGAGAAGAAGCAAAAATAGTCAGCCTTATCCAGCTATTTAAGTGATACTTGATTACTGACTGCAGGCCCCTGTCTATTAAATTCTAGTTTGAAACTGGAAATTTGTGCGAAGTGATGCATCTATCTCAACTACATACATAGTGAAAAGAAGCAATAAAGCTTTGTTCACTAAGTACTCACCTTTGTACTCCAAGTGAAAGCATCTTATCCATAGTACTGACATTCAGTTTTGAATGTGGAGTTCTACAAGGCTGTTTGAGGGCCCCAAAGGGAGAAATGGCACTCTGATACGGTAGTCTTTCTGAACTACTAATGAATTGCCCAGCCTAGTTAAAAAATGCTAACTATTTATTATTAGAGCACTGAGGCTGATTTCATCTGTATGTGGGTAAGAATTGTTCTGGTTCTGAAATCATTATAGGGCTGGTCAAGAGATACTGGACTGATGGCTGATGAGCAGAGCAGAAATGAATTTCCACCTAATTAATCATCATTGATGGGAGACTGAATGCGCTTGGTTCATCAAATATAACAGTAATGATTTTCCAGTTAGTTCTTACTCTAGCAAATACGATCACTCCTCTTGTGTTTTCATATTAAGTAAATTCTTCGCCACTTGCTGCTGTTGCGTGTGGACTCAGATATGGCTCCTAGTATGGAAGGAGAATACAAAAGATCTTATTATGGTAAAAAAATAACTATATTCCTTCTGAGCTGCAGCAACAAAGAGAACAAGAGTCAGCTCCATTTTGCCTGGAACAGCAAGGAACACCAGTGAGAAGTATACTCTTGAGGCAGGTATAACATATGTCCATGCATCACATGTGGACAGACATTACTTCAAGCACAGAACCACTGGTTCATAGCTCTTGGATGTTTAGCGCTTCAAAAAATCAGGAACTCATTTTACTGCTCAACCAAGACTTTAAAAACCTGATGTTGTCACTCATTTATTCATTCTCCTTTCTCCAGCTTGATCAGAGTGATCAAGCACATGAGATTTTTTACACAAAAATGTGTAAGTAAATTCAGAAACATTATTTTAATCAGTTATATAACCACTTCCTTCTGAGAGGCAGATTCTTGCATCAGTCTATGCTCTCTCTGATTTGATGGATAAGGTACTCCCACACTGAATCACAAAGGCTGAAAGAAATAGAAAAAAATTCTCTTGGGAGAGATAGTCTATCCAAAACTCAAACCTGAGGAAACAGTCTAGCTCTGATATCCCTGATATCAAAAGAGATCAGATTATAGTTGAAAGATGAAAAATGAGTATTTCTACTTTGGCAGACTGAAAGGTTTCAAAGTCACTTGTTCCACCTCCCATATAAAAACTATTCTCTTTTGCAGCTTTACCAAAAGTGCTATTTATTTGTGAAAATTTTCCATTGTGGAGGAAATGCATTTTCTGTTGACACAAAAGATAATATATCAGAGATTTCATTTTTCAACTAAAAAACAGATATCTGCATATACATTTCCCAACTCTATATTTGGTATATTCTATGTCTACATAGAGAGATCTTGAAATTGTTCATGAACACATTCATTTTTGAGTCCTATTTTCTTCTGATAGCACATGCTATCTTCCAATACAATTGGTAGAGAAAGTCAGATACTTTTGTGAGTTGATTTTGATTTTTAGAATCACTGATTCATTGAATCATTAAGTTTGGAGGAACCTCAAAGATTCTTGTGTCCAGCCTTTGACCAAACATCAGTGTATCAACTAAGCCATAGAACTATGTGCCATATTGAGTAATGTCTTGAACACTTCCAAGGATGCTGACTCCGCCACTTCCCTGAGTACTCTGTTACAATGCCTTTCCATGAAGAAATTCTTCATGACGTGCAACCTGAGCGTCCCTTGGCACAGCTTGAGCCCATTTCCTTTCATTCTGTCACTGGCTGCTTGGGAGAAGAGACTGACCCTGGCCACAGTCTCCTTCCAGGCAGTTGTGGCAGTGGTGAGGTATCCCCTGAGCCTCCTTTTCTCCAGGACAAACACCCCCAGCTCCCTCAGCTGCTCCTCTCAGGACTGGTGCTCCAGACCCTGCCCCAGC
>PYHW01009189.1:1318322-1389149 GCA_013186435.1 Turdus rufiventris | reverse complement strand
TAGTTTCTTTCTTTCTCCTGACAGTTATTCTTCTGGGCAGCCACACAGCAGAAAAAATGTCTGACAGGAGAAGTATTTTTTCTTTGAATTAATCCTAACAGATTAATTTATTTGGCCATGAAGGGTGTTCTTTTTAGAGCACTTTGAAAGCATGAGCAGAGCAAAGAATGCTTGAAAGTGCATGGAATTTGATTTACATTTTTAGAACAAAGAAACAAATGAAAATGTGACTATTGTCTTTATCTTCAGTGTTATTGTATGTGGTATCCTTCTATAATCTTCTCTTGTAATGATACTTAATAGCTGCCTTTGAGATATTAATGGAAATTGTCACAGGCGAGGGAGATATTACTGCATCTAATGAAGCAAAGGAGGACTGAAAGGAAAAAAGAACAATAAGTGAAATCTGAACAAATAAAAGAATTTAGCTTATTTCTGAAATTTAACCCTTTACATGGATAACAGTCATAAAATCCAGCAAAGTGAATACAGTTGCTATTTAACATAATAGTACTCTCTTCATGAAAACTTACAGTAGTAGTTACAGTACATAGATTTTGGATATAAGAATTTAAGTGTATATGATTTGTCATCATTAACATATCATTATAACAATACTGTTATAAAATATGTCCAATTTTTCATACACTGTACTAAATGAATTCTTTCTGACTGAAGATTATACATGTTTCAAACAATTCATAAATAGGAAGATAAATAAAATCATTTTATAAGGAAAAAGTACAACTTGGATATAAAATACAGCTCTTGTCAAAACACAAACATGGGCATCATATTTAAGCATATATCCCACTATCTCTCCACTCATCTAATGTCTAGAAAAATTACTATTGCATAGCAAGCAGCTGTCCTGACCAGCTGAACAAAAAGTATGTAAGAGGAAGCTGTAAAATATAAAAGAATATCTTAATAAATATATTAGTATTTTGTAGCAAATATTCCACAATCATTACCTTTTGCTAAAGGAATTTTAAGTGAAAGACAAAAAATACCAGCCAAATGGAATTTATTCCATTTCACAACAATTTGTTCACTACTTGTTTTTCTGACTCAGGGAAAGAAAATATTTTAAAACATTGTTTAGCTTTATTTAGAAGATATTTTATTTAAAATATATTTTAAAGTAAATCTAAGTATATTTAATATTATTTAACAAAATATATTAATTACAGAATTAAAAAAAGAAAAATTATATGAAATCTGCATGAAATCTCCAAGTTTGTTGCAATTGGCTTGAATAATTGCATTAATGGAAAAGTTCATTGAGTATACTGAAGGCCTATATTTTGCCATAGTTTTGAAGACAATAAAGTAATGGAATTTACAAAAGTTTTTGACTTAATCCCTGAGAAATTCCCTTGCGTTGAAATGATTAATTTGCAAATGATAGTTATTTCTGCAGATCAACCTATGCTTTTCTACTTTCAATGTTTGCAGTGAAATGATCAGAAATGCATAGAAGGCAAAAAAAAGAACAAAACTAGAGAAAGCAAGTAAAACTGGGTTGGCTATTTTTGCTTGTTTGTATTTGTTTTTTATGTATGTGTGGGTTTTTAATGTAGTTTTTTTTTTTTTTTTGCTTTTAGTTTTCTTTGTTGAGGTTTCTGGTTTTTGTTTTGTTTTGTGGGGTTTTTTTTCTGTATGTGGATTTTTTGGTTTAGTCTTTTTTTGTTTGGTTGGTTGCTTATATTTGTGGAGTTTTTTTTCACCTGTACATTGATTATAGAACAATCAGATCTATTACATTTGTAACCTGAAATTACAATGATTACAAAATATATGTAGAATTTAATTAAAATGGGTTCATTTTAAAAAATGAAAATAGAAAAATGTGCTTACAAACCCAAGCATCTTATGCATATAATAGGTAGGCAATGTTGTTTTACACAAATAAAAATCTTATAACATGATATTTCTGTATTTTAATAGAATTAATTAATTGTTTTTCTTTTACTGGAATTTTAAAATATGAGCCATCAAAAATCATTACTTAGTCACTAGAAAAGGAAATTATCATGTGACTTTATGACGAGAAAAAATAATTTACTGAATTTTGTTTATTAATTTGCTCCCTGTTCAGATATATGTACTTAGATGTAATATATCTGTTTAGAGTTGAAGAAATGCCAAACTTGTTCTACTGCTATAATTATGAGAATTATCAGCTGATAATATAAATTACAGAAATATAAATCCAAGGAACAAGTGGTCTGTTATTATTATGCCTGCTGCAATTACACTTATATGTATGAATGTAATCGACTTTCAGAGGCAGATGAGAATATAGTTGGTTAGGCATGAGTGGGCAGAGCAAAAGTTTAAGAACATAAAGCAAAATAAGAAAGATTGAAATTATATAATGTTTCTAAATTCTCAGTGATTAATTAAAAATGCTACTATTAAAATCTTTAGCCGAAACCACCTTGATTTAAATATATGTTAAGCAATGTACCAATTGGACTCCTTCTTTGCCTACAGGTGATGTAATAGAAATCTTAAGGGATATATGTGAAGAGTGAACAGGAAATCTCTAGGGAGTGTCTATTACGTCTAAAATTAAATACAAAATACATGAAAAATATTAAAATCCCAATTGCTTATAAACCAAGTTTTACATAGATGTATAAATCCTAAGCAATCACGTCTTTCATGGCTACTTCAATGTTTTAATCTTTTTCATGACTTTGAGTCAGTTTGACAAATAAAAATACTGTGAGCAAGCCTGTACTCAGATGATTCCTAAGCCATTCTAGTAAACATGAACTGGTCTTTTTTCTGAAATTTGCAGCAGACTAACTTTTTCTCTGTAAAGATGGTAATTTGTGAACTGAGCACTTGAAATCAATGTTCCGTTTAAATCACCTGTGCTATCACAGAAGAAAGAAAAATATACATTTTCCAAGGCTTTGGGGTGAGGTATTTGTTGACTCTAAAATAAGTTACAGAACATTCTCTTCATTTCCAGACTGTTAATGCTTATCCATGGCTTAAGTAAGAATACTTACATTTTCTCTTTAGTTGTGAACATTACAAATAGAGATTAGTGGCCTTTCACTTCAGAGCTGTCAGATTTAAAGTGACATGAAGCTATTAACATTCTGTTGCAAGTGGCCAGAAGCTTCCTCTGAGATTCCTGTCTTTTGTGGTTTAGTTTTTTCCCCCTATATAAAGATCACTAAAACCCTTAGTTTGCACTGTTGTCATGATGATCACCTATTCCCTTTAAATTTAATCAGGCCGTGGCAGAGTATCTTCCAATTATTAGTGCTCCTTCTCAGCCCCAGATATCACACACTTCAAAAAGCCAGATTATCCCATATAAGCTACTTTATTATATTCCATATGAAAGAGTTTGCATGCAATAATTAGAAGGCATCCAACATATCTGTGAGATGACCTGTTATAAAAAGAAATTAGTATTCAACACTGATTGGATTTATACTCCAGTAACTCAGAAGCTCACCAAAAATACCCTAAAAGTACATATCTCTAAATATGAAATAAAATTCAAAAATCAGGAGAAAAGATGGACAGGAATCTCAAGAAAGATTAAGCAAGGATACATATGTGGTGTTTATATTTTTGTGTTCTGTTACTTGATTTTTTTTAAAATTTCTTTGTTATGATATGGCCTCCTAGCTGCTTATAAAATCCCTAAGAAAATGAAGGTGTCTTTCATTTACAGAGTATTTCAGGACAGCTCCCAGAATCTCTAGATAAAATTTAACCTGTGTGAAAATTTGCCCATTTTATAGTAAACACAAACAGCTATTCACATATTATAGAGACTTAGTGCAAATGGTCTCCAATGTGTGTGGAATGGAAAAGATTTTCTACTGTGCAGTCCTGGTTTAGAGCCAACATGTGTGAACTCTGACAGGGAGCATTTTCAGTGCTGTGAAGATGTGAGGTGAAACTTTGGGTCACTAAATACACAGAAGTTTTGATAACAACCCTAGGCAGTGCCCCACAAAGTTTTATGAGTTGGATATTAAAGACTGATTCCTGTAGATATAAAACTGTGGGTTACTATCCATTTGCACATCCTTTCGCACTCTTCTTATTCCGCTTAGATATTTTCACCTTTGGATAAGATTTCTTCTTTTCTTAGAATTTTACATCAAGTGTTTAAATGTAGCTCTGTTTATT
This sequence comes from Turdus rufiventris, assembly GCA_013186435.1. Lineage (NCBI taxonomy): Eukaryota > Metazoa > Chordata > Aves > Passeriformes > Turdidae > Turdus > Turdus rufiventris. The sequence goes on along the minus strand of PYHW01009189.1, from coordinate 1,384,979 downwards.
TAACTGCTCTCATAAATGCTATTAAAGCCATGTTGTTTTTATTTGCAGTGTAGCTAAACTTTGTGCTTTTAAAAGGAATAAAAATTTTCAAAGAAACAGTAGCTTCATATTTTGGTTCATACATAATGTTACTATGAGAACCTAGTGACATTTAAACAGCACTCACAGTGAGAAAATAGAGGAAATACTTTTTTTCCCTGTTGAAAACTAAATGGTTTTTTTTTCTATTTGTAAAAGCAGCATTTCCCTGCTCTTCATCATTCAGAAAATCATGATTTTGGTTGCTTGAAGGTGTGAGATTTTAGAGACCTTGAGCTAAAATCCTTAACATTAATTTTCCTGTATCTTCTGATGCTGGAACTACTTCTAGCTCACTTTAAAAAAAATAGACAGTCTGAAAAACCTTTTTAAAACACAAATAAGCACACAACTGGAGTTTTGTCTTTAAAGTTTAAAACTCTTTAAGTACAAAGAACTTGACTGATACCACGCAGAAATAATAATGATCATTTTCCATGCTTACCTGCACTTCTAAAAAATGCTGGAATCAGTTTTACCGAATTTAACAGATAGGCAAATGTATTATAGCTAATTAATTCATATAACCTCGCAGAAGGTGTTATCACACACACTTCTTAAATTAGAAGAGGGATACGAAGATGAAAGCTCAATATAAAAACTGAAACTTGAACTCAATCCTTGTCATAAAACACCCCACCAATGTATGGATTGGGATGCTGCATTCTCATACCATGACATATTTGCAAAATAAAAGAATTAAAAAATTTAAAAACTGTGGTTGAAACAGATTGCCAAAAACCAAGACCAGCTATCACTTTGCTAAAGAATATACATAAGTCTTCATTTTAAATGAGAGATCACAGCTTTGTGTATAGACATGAAAACTGCTTTCATAACTCCAAACTATCTCTATAGACAGTTTAACGGACATTGGGATAAAGTTTTAAAATTATTTAAAAATATTTAAAATACATTCTGAACTTCAAATTCAATAAACAATAAATAATAAAAAATAATAGTAAATACTAAATAGCAAAGATTGTATAGTAAATAAGATGTAAGAAATATTTTTTTTAAACAAAAATAAAGATCCCACCTCCCACAGACCTCTTGGGTTGGTTTAACTGAAGTTGAAGAGATATCCAGGTTCAGCAGAATATGATTCACATGAAACCTCAAGAGTCAGAAACAGAATGGCATTCCCTCCCACTAAAACTGTGGGGAAAGAAAGCAAGAAAAACAACAGCCCTTTCTGTAAATTATCATCTCTGATTACAGGGAAAAAAAAGAGAGCGGGAAGCACGAAGCATGTTGCAGTGTAACGAGCACTACCTGAGAGCTGCACTTCCCCGCACATGGCCTCATTCTGTACATAGTGAAATCAGTAACAAGGGTTCTTCTTGACTTGAGTGGATTCAAGATTGAGTTTACTGGCATTGCGCCCAAGAGGCATCATTGAAACTGTAAGAGCAAGGCCAGAGACTCCAGTGGGAATCCATGCATTGACTGAAGCATGTCCTTAAGCAGATATCTGAGTCCCATAAAGTCAACAGATTCAAATATGTACTTTAAACCGAGAACATGCTTTGTTGAATCTTGGCCTTTGGCAATTATTTGAGACATCAAGTTTTACTTACTTTACAACTAAGCTGCTAAAACATTTTGAAAAAAAGAAAAAAAGTTGGTGATCATTCTTCTTGATGTATATACATTAAAAAAAATCCTTAAAGTATTATTAGTTAATAAAATGACAAAGGCATACTCAGTTTTATCATAATGGATTTGCAGTTGTCATTGCTGGAAACATAGCTATATCAAGTAAATAAATAAAAAAAAAAGCAGGCTTAAACAAGTTTTACACATATAAATAGGTTTTGCTCATAAAGTTGTATTTAGAGAACTTAATTTTTAATACAAGCTTCAGAGATATTTTTGCAGGCATAAATTCTTGAATCTGCAATTCACCTTGATAAATATTCTGGTTTTATAAGATCTTGAATATCTATCAAGTCAAGTTAACTTTAGATGCCAAAAGTCTTGAAAATTTTTCATAACTGCGGTATCTATGTTTAAAGAGACCTGTTTCCCTCCATTTTCTGCAAAACAAAGTACATAGCTTTTCAAATTTCTGCAAGTGCCTCTGAGGATGCTCTGCATCTTTTGCAGAACAGACAAACTATAACATTATGAACAAGATAGATACATGAAGGTGTAGATATATGCTGGTTTTTATACTGGTTTTTAGATGTAGATATATACACCTTTTTAAGGTATAATTTAGAAAGACAAAATCTTTACTTTGGTACTGGTTAACCTCTTAGTTCTCAATTTATTAACTGCTGTATTTATATTCTTGATCTGTTCACAATCACTTGTGAATTGAACTTCAGTTCCATTAATGTGTTTGATAACTATGAAGACTGAAAAATCAGTCTACTTTTATGAAATTTGTATCTAAAAAAAGATTGAGCTACCCTTAATTGTGAAATCACCCTCACTGTTATTTAAAAAATTATTCTCGTTTAGGCTTTTGAGATGCATAAATATGGGTATAAATAATTAGTTCTTCTTTTTGAACTGGTTTAACAAATGTTTTCCCAAATTCCCCTGACTTCATAAAATACAAATTTCCATATTTAGATAACATTACTTCTGGCCATTCTTTTTAAAAATTACCTGTATTTTAAGAATATTCTAGGGAGTTTCTAGGAACAAAAGTTGTTTGTTATTGTGAAAGTGAGAGCATTTTATTTTATTTGTTTCAGAGTGTGCTTCCTTTACTAAGCAAAGCTGCTCATTGTCCCCAAGAAGGGACATAATTATTTGCTTAAAAAAGATTGTACACTAATCCCTTTTCCTACAATATCCTTAAGTAATTTATAAGTGCTTATTTCAAACTGAGGAGTTTGACAGTGCCCCTAGTGAATCTTGATATACATGCCTTACAATTCATACACAAATGATACTGCATGAAATATTCATTAGGAATACTCTAAATTATGTACCAAACAACAAGGGTACTGTCATTGTCACACTTTTCGTCTGGTAAATATCCCAGTGGGCACAATGAATTCACTTATATCTCACAAAGAGTTTCCCAACATGTTTCAATTATTTATCTTGTGGCTACAATCTTTCATGTGCACATTCATGTTTTTGTTCTTCAGGGTTTTCTGAAACACACTCTCATATTCACTGCACTAAAATACATAAAACCTGTAAAGAGAAGCATTAGCTTATACTTAACCAAAATGAAATACATTTCAGAGTAGTTTGTGTATTTAGACTGCTTTGATATCCGGTCACAGCATAAACAGAATAGACTTCAAGAAGAAATTGTTAAGTGTTTTTTAAACCTCCAGAAGATTTCCCCACTAACTCAAAGCGAAACACACAAGTAAGAGAATGTGGGAAAATGGATCTCTACCACGTTTACAACAGGCAGACATCATATAATGATAAAAAGCAACAGGTCTGTCATGTGATGAGATGAATGGTGTCATTTGTAACTTCTTGAAAGGCAGACGGGGAGCACATGGTACTTTCTTGACACATGATGCCAAATGACACTTATCACTTAAAATAAGTAGCTAGAATTCTCAGACGTAATAGATCCATTTGGAAAGTGCACAGAACAATGGTAACTTCTTACAAATATTTAACATCTTCTGACATGTCACATTTCATTATTCAATAATATAGACTAGCATAAACCTAGTTTTTAAAAATAAATTTAATAAAAACTTAAATTCCTTTACCCACTCTTTTTAGTGCCTTAAGCTACCTTTAAAGAAGAGATGGCTTGCAGATAGATTATGAAGGCACTGAAGATTCTGTACAATAGAAGAGAGAAGAACCAACTTTTCTAATTTATATTTCTCTTAACTCAAAAGTTTACAAAAATAATATGTAAGGACAGAAGGTTGTGTTTTAATCTGCCTGAGCTGATGACAAAGCTAAGGAGAAAGCACAGACTGTGGCACTATAATACTAAAAAGTAAATTCTGTTTTCATTCTCTGGTTTGCGAACGGTTCCAGGGTATGTGGTGGCTTAAATGCTCACAGTCCCCAGTTTGGTTAGGCAGCCCTGCTACTTCTCATCAGCTGGTTGTCCTCACTGTTGATATAACTGTGAGGATGCTGTAATGTGTAAGCACATAAGGATTTAAAAAAACATGTTTATTTTCAGTGAAAGAGAAGGAGTATCAGGAGTATCTTCCTATAGAAGTTCAGATACCACAGCTGTGGTGAAAAAAAACATAAACGCATAAGCCAGAGACAGTGAAATGGGCAATGACTTCCTTTGCAAAGATTGCATGGAGACTGCATGTAGAGTTTATGAGTGTTAAATTGTGACAATTTTGGAGAAAACCATGCCTTTTAGAATATTGAAAGTGAGGAAAAATAAAACTTTCTTATATAATTTATTCTTTGATAGTTTCAACAGCATTGCGGGATATATTGTCTTCTATGTATGAAAACACCCTCCATGTAAAAAGACATTAATTATTTAGTTTTTAAGAACATGATTATTATACAAGGAGAAAAAAATCTAAATGATGCATTTTTATTTTCTTTATTGCAACTACTAGTTCTCAAAACTCAGAAGTAGCATAAAAAAATGAACTATTTCATTTTGTCAGTCTTGCAAGCAATTAGTTTAGTTTTAAAAGCACTAGCCACAAATAGAATACTAGAGAGAGTTGTGGAAACATATAAATAAATTAATTTTAAAAAACCCTTAAATCTGAAGTCTATAGAGTCTATATAACTATTAACCTTTTCTGATTCCTAGACTCTTGGATGCTTAAATTTCGCTGAAGAAAATTACATACACAAACTTCTTAACCCCCTTTTATGGATGTTTCAAAGTAATATATTTATAGAGAAAACTCTGAGTATTTCTTTGAGTATTTCTTTCCAAATATTTTCATATTGAATAAAATATATGTTTAGCAAGAGACACTCTTGATCTTCACACAGTAAATGGAGGACAGATAATATATAATTTATTTCTAAGATATAGCTGAAAAAATATAACACTTCAGTAACAAACTCTGTTAACAAAATCTGTATTTGCAGATTGTCTCTTTCAAATACTACTTCTACGTTCACTCTATATCTCTATTGGGAAGATGAGATGTCTCAAGAAGATAAGTGATATATAAAAGGTTTTGCTATCTCTTTCTGTACTCCCTTTCTTAAAAAAACTAATTAGTTCCTCTCACAGCATCATGTGCAAACACCTTTATATAAACTCTTGTATGTTTACTAGAAAGAAGGGTCAAAAACATCCAACTATCAATAAGTGCAATTAAATTTCAGTGGAAATGTTCCCTTTTATGGAATACTTTACTGCTTAACATACATTGTGGCTATGGACCAGTTTGTCTAAGTTATACTGTAACATGACACTTTCACTGTGATAAAATTATTTTCTCAATTATTAAAACCTGCAAAAAGAAGACAGCGCACATGATGTATGTTTTTCTTAGGTAAAACAATGTTAAGAATAAAGATTTTTTTTTTTTTAAGGAAAAAGCAAATTTTTAATATTTGATTGGATGTTATGTGCATATAAAACTATTAATAAACCCTCCGCTATAAACTCGACTGATTTTCACCAACTGTTGACCAAGAATTCTGGGTTCTGTAAGCATTTCTGTCGCTGTATTCTTATGAAACTTTGTGAGCAGGCCAAGGTGTAAGGATTTATTTAAAACATTTAAATATTTAGCTTGGTATCTGATGCTTTCTTCCTTTGGCAGAGGTCATGGTTGTCTACAGAGTTAATTTGCAGCCCTTTGAGGAGCCCTAAACAAAAGGCATGTGGGTACCTTCTGCCTGGTCCTACTTTAATTTGGTGACAATGTCAGCTTAGACTGTGCCTGCTGCCATTGATTTCTGCTCCCATTTCACCCCTTAATAAACAGGCAAAATGTTTGCAAATTTGCAAATAGTTAGATTGGTCCAGTTTTGGCTTTGAATTCCATTTCTCTAGTTTCCCAGGGGCCTTCTCCACAAACACAGTGCAGCCACTGCCACTCAGAAGCACAATTAGCCGTGTTTCTCAGGGTAACTGCTAAGTGATTAAGGTAGTAAAGTGTCAAATTTCTGTTTTAATGGAAAATGTCATACCACCAGTCCACAAAAAATCTTGCACTTCTGTTAGTGGCGCACTTCTGAGTCCATCAGGGGACATGAGCTTACAGAAGACAAGTACAGTAATTTCACGAATACAAGCCGCACTGATTATAAGCCTCATCTCCGGGTGTTGGCAACATTTCCTTCTTTGTCCATACACAAGCCGCACCTGATTATAAGCTGCTCTGTCGTTCGCAGGGAGGACCCGCATGCACAAAGTTGCCAATTAGTAACAGAATCGCGGGATCGCGGGGTTTACTGGCTTGGCTCGGGCTGTGCGGGCTCAGCCTGCTTGGGGCTGCTGATGGGGCCAGGTGGCCCAGCTTGGTGCTGCCACTCGGTGGGGCAGCTCGGGGTTGGCCGCTGCTGCCGCCAAGCTTGCTTGCCTTGGCCTGGTGCTGCCCCGCAGCGGCAGGCAGGGATGGAGCCCACCGGTGCCCATGTCAGCGGTCGCAGACGGGGACAGAGCCTGCCTGCTCCTGCGGCAGCAGGTAGTGTTGGGAGCCCACCATCTCCTGTGGTGACGGTGGGAGGCAGGTATGGAGTCCCCCGCCTCTCCCCCGGCCTGTGGGGCTGGCAGGGGGGAACCCCTGCCTCCTCCCTGAGCTGCGGGGATGGCAGCACAGAGCCCCCAGTCTCTGCTCCAGGCTGCGCTGCCTGAAGGAGGGAGCCCCCACCATGCTGCCGGCACAGAGCCCGCCCCCATCCGCTGTGTAACAGAGTAACCAATTTGTAACAATAGCTCAATCCCGGGTTTTACTGGCAGGTTCTCGGCTCGGCACCCTGGCTGGCACTTACGGGGTTGGAAATTTCCGAACTTTTTTCATATGTTAGCTGCTCCTGAGTGTAAGCCGCATTTCCGGGGTGGGAGCAAAATTTTAGTCAAAATGGTGTGGCTTATAACTGTGTAATTACTGTAACTGATTTATTTTGAATATCTGTTTTGTAGAATAATAGTATCCTAGAATGATTTGGGTTGAAAGGAACCTTTATCTGGATTATCTGATTTCAACCCCCCCATGCCATTGGTAGGGATGTCATTCAATAGATCAGGTTGCTCCTGATCCCTTACAACTTGGCCTTGAACACTTCCAGGAACTGGACATCCACAACTTCTCTGGCCAACATGTTCCAGTGCCTCAACAACCTCTGAGTAAAGAATTTCTCCCTAGCATCTAAACATGCTCTTCCTCTTTCTCCTGTCACTCTCTGTCTGTATAGAAAGCCCCTTTCCCCCTTTTTTCATGAGCTCCTATATGGTAGTGAAATTCTGCAATGAGGTCTCCTTGCAGCCTTCTCTTTTCCAGGCTAAACAACTCCAACTTTTTTAGTTTGAATTCACAGAAGAGATGCTTCTGGCCTCTGATGATGATCTTTGTGGCCCCTTCTCTGGATCTGCTCTGACAGATCCTTGTCTTATGTTCAGGATGTAGAACTGTATGCAGACCTCCAGGTCTCACACTGACAAGGAGTGATATAGTCATCTCCCTCTCCTGTTGGCCACACCCCCTCTGAATGTGGTGGGTCTTCTGGGCAGTATGCACACATGGCTGGTACATGTCCACATTTTAATCCAGGTGAGGTTCACTGGTCCATAGCTCCCTTGATCTTCCATTCTCTGTTTTTTAAAAATAGGAGCAGCATTTCTTTTTTCTCAACCACCAGAGACTTCATCTGACCAGCATGACTTTTCAAATATGATGGAGAGTGGCAACATCATCAGCTAGTGTCCTCATCAATACCTGTCCTCCAGTCCCATGGATTTGTGGCTATCCAGTTTCATCAGCTGATCCTGAAACTATTGCTTGCTTGCAGTGGGAAGGACTTCACTCCCCCCATACCCACCCAGATGTCTGGGGAGTCGACACTTGTTGGAAGCCTGACTGCCAGTGAAGACTGAGATGAAAAGCTCAGAGAGTACCACAGCCTCTTTTGTATCTATCACCACCAGTTCACCCCTGCATATTAGGGAAAATATTGTCCCCTACTCGTTCAAATCATATCCCTGTACTCCCCCAAGTTCACCTCACCCTGCTTCCACTGCCTGTGCTTTTCCTTCTTACTTCTCAGTTTGAGCAGCAGATCTTTGCTCAGCCATGCCTATCTATTCCTGACCTACCTAGCTCAAATTCCTACACAGTCCTCCACACCTAAACATTATAATATGATCATAATTTGTAAATTAAACTTAATTTATTTTGTTTTATTTTTTGGAACAATGAAGTTTAAGAACCATGAAAATATCTACAATCAAAAGTTCAGGCAAAAGGTATCTACAGCTTTCACACATCTTGCACTTTGTACCTGAATGAAATTGCCCATCACATAGGACAAAACTCTCTAATGTCAACAAAGTTAACCCGCTTGACATCTTTTCAGACGAAATGTCTGGCTTCTCAAAAATCAAGCTATTTCAGTTCTTAAACAAAACAACTGCTTCCTTCACCTGATTTCAAGAGGAACTTTGCCAGCAAAAACCTGCACAAGTGGCCCCATTGTGTCTACTCACCCTTGAATGATTGCTGCTTAGCAGTTTCTCTTAAGAAAACTGTGCATAACCAAAGTTAGACAATGGGAAAAACAATGAATATGAATGACTCTTGGATCTCTGAGAGCCTTTGTTATGCTACCACCAATGTACACAAGAAAGGAGCTATATATGGGACCATATGAGGTGATCAAAACATTAACCAGACATTGTAACCATTTTTCAATATTCTCAGCCCCGAGTGTGTGTTTGAAAGAAATGTGCTACTTGGAGCAAAGCCATTTTTTAGTGTGTGTGCCCTGTATCTTTGCTTACTCATGGCGGTGGTGGTGACAGAAGTGCTGACGCCGGTCCCAGAAGCAGCAGTAGAAATACCTCCCTCTCCCTTCCTTGCATTCAGAACTAATCCAGAGACCTGTGAAAGAGAAATATATACTTTTATAGCAGCTTGCTTGTCCAGAAACTAGCACTGAAATGCCTATTTTTATGGCTAGTTTTCCTAAAAGTACACTTTAAATGATAATTAAGTCATAAATATTTGAGGGCCAGGTTGTGATACTGTTCCTTGCCCTGACAGACGGTGCAGCAGAGGCCGAGTGTGCCCTGCTCCTGAGGGGCATAACTATGCCTGGGCTGTCCCAGGAGGGACCCTGGCTGGCTGGGAGCCCAGCCCTAAGGAGTTGCAGCCCTTTGTTGTGCCTGTCTGGGGTGCCTCAATTTTCCTGAGCTCTCTGAGAATGCCATGAACCAGGCTGTAAACTCTCACCGTGGCTACAGTGCAGGTGCTGCAGGCAGCTCAGTGTTTGAACCCATGCACAGCCAAGTGTACTGTTCCATTTCAGGACTGTGAGCATCACTGCTTCCATCGGGACAATCATCATTATTCACACATCTTTCATTCCCAGTTCCCAGGAACCAACTTAGTTACAGGGTGATATTTATTTATAGCTGTTTCATAAAGTGTAATACACTATGTTTGTGTATGCCTGCCTGTCTGTGTACACATACAAATCGAAGTATTAAAATCCTGTCTGGTAAGTATATGAGATTATTTTCAATCCATGAACTGAATATGAAATACCTTTTAAAATAAATAACGTTTTTCTTTAAGGAAAATTACTAAGTGGATAATTATTGGAGGCATACTACACAGTTTACTTGGTGATATCGGAGTCAGGTTTATTAAGAATGCTATTTGTTAGGCAGTCTTTATAAACACAGTATGCTTTAGCTGCTGACCTACTAATTGCTAGGTCATGTAGCTGGTTGTTAGTCAGGGCGATTTTCATTCAGGTGATCTGTACGAAATAGCTGTTCGTGAAATCTAACAAGATCAAAAAACCTTGTAAAATGACCTTAAATCTGAAAAGACTGTATATCACCATACCATGTGGGTACTTTGAGGTACTGCTCAAAAAAGTAGGGCTAAATAAATAGTTGACTGATACTACTACTGCAATTACTACTACTGATAATGATAATCAGCTTTAATGATAAACTTGATGCACTGTTTACTATGTGTTAGTCACAGTCTCATCATTTATAGAGACATTTTTTGCTATGATTTGACAAGGATTAGGAGATAAATCCAAATGAGATTATTTTTCATTTCAGTATTTCATAAAAACTACCTCTTACTGAAGTTTAAAGTATTGCCTGACAGTAGTCTCTGCATGCAATACAAAGAGAGTAAAGAACTTTTAAAACCGAGGTAACAATTTCATTTGTAAATGTGCATTTACTTCATTAAAAATTAGGCTCCCCATAACTGCTGTTACAAAAATGAAGTACAGCATAAACAGAATTCTCTCTAAATTATTGTATGCATGTGATGCAAACATGGTAATTAAATACAGGGATAAATGACTACCGGCACTTTTGATTGCATAGCCAGGTGCTAGCAAGCAGAAAATCCACAGAAAAATTTGCATTTTTTTCCACCTTGCTCCAGATTAAAAGGACTGTGGAAAAGTGTGGTTGTGAGCAAATCTAACCATTTTCATGACTGTCAGTGGCACAATCTCTGACAACTTCTTAGTGTATTGTCATACTTCAATTTATTTTTCCCATAACACACTTTTGATAATAAATTTTAGGAAGAATAGCTGTGCATATTGAGGCATATTTAGTCTGGTTAAGTACATATGAGGCACTCTCTCTACTTTTTCGCACAAAGCAGAAGCCTGTGCCCCAGGCTAGGCATGCAAATCTCTTGGCTTGGTACAAAGAAGTGCAGCATCCAAGAACCATGGCAACCTTTCCCACTTACCTTTTCTCACTCATTCACAAACCCACGTCTTAGATCGCATTCCATGGTCTTTTCTTGGAGATTGATACAAAGTCTCTCCTTTTAGGACTGTTAGTGTAGGCAGAGAGAAACTAACAATGAAAAAGTGGAATTTGGACTAGGGTGAAAAAGTCAATTGATTCTTTAAACAGAAAGTCAAGGAAAGGAAAATTGCCGCACACTCAAAACGTTAGCTCAAGCAGTTGCAGTAAACTTTCCAGTCAAATTATTCAGGTGTGCTGAAATTTATTGGAATATGATGACTTGCTACTGAATATAGACATTATTCGAATTTTTCTTTTATTTAGATGTTATTTTTAATTTTCTGATCTGATTGTATCAGTATGTCAGGCATGCATCAAAAGCACCACACTGATATCACATGCCAAACATAACTTTTTTGTGGATCTCAAATTGACAATAGAGAAAATGTTGGTGTAAATGAAAATATAAATAAAATATTAATGTAGTCCAGGATCTTGTAGGTCCTACACTGTAAAATTTATTTATAAAGCCATTTCAGGAGTGACCTAAATATCAAGCCAAGTACAGTTCTAAAAGCATCACCTAATCCCTAACAGGGAAGCCAGAGTAGCTGGCATTTTACAACAGTTACTACATGGTATTATTGGCAGCAGTTCCACAAGCAGCACATATTAGACTAATTACCATTAAACTATATTAGTTTCTGTTGATTTCCTGGCTAAAAGTTCAGAAGATCTTACCTTTTTCCATGTGATGTGCTTGCCAGGTTTTACAGATTTCTCAGGACTTCATAAGTAATATAACACCTTGTGTGATGTAATTTCAATACAGCAATTGTTTATCACAGAAATGATCCTCAGCCTGGCTCTGATCTAAGAAACTTTTGTGAATGCCACTTTGCCCTTGCCCACCTGTTTTATGTTTCTCCTCCTCCCCTTATCTACCTTTTCCACACAACAAGACAATCCAAAGTGTGGGCCATTTAAGTGTCACCAGGTCTGTAAGGCTCGAAAAGCTCTGCCAGTTAACATAAAACAAAATCACTGTTGGTTCCATGGAATCACATTTCTCCACGACAAAGAAAAATGAGAGGAGAGGAAAGGTAGCTTTAGAGTGGGAGTTTGAATGAGGACACTTTGTGAATGTGAATGGAAACTCTACATTCTTTGTTATTTTAACAGGCTGTGTCTGTTCTCCTTGAAAGAAATTGTATAAGAGAAGATTGGATTAAGTAGTTTTTATTTTATTTCAATGCACTTGTGCACTTTTACAAAGATCAACTTACTTAGCCATGTAATAAACTCTTGTTTTACAATAGTAGTAGTGCATATTATACCACTGCAGGTATCTGTAAAGCAGGGAATCAGAGCAGGGAAACAAAACATTTGTTTCTTTGGTGAATGAAGCATATATCATTACCTTCAGTCAGTATGTCAGATATAACTTGAACCTTTGCAAGCTAGGCAGAAAATGTGCAGGTGCCAGTTAATCAGCTTTGAGCAATTGTACCTACTCAGATCACTACTTAATTCTTTGCAATTAAACATTTGATAGGTTGGTGTTTATGATAAAAATCCTGAAATTTTCTTAGAACAGAAACTATTTTTGATCTACCTAATGCATAACAAAATCCACCTTTTAACAATCAAGCATCTCTTCGTCAGAAACATTTGCAGTTTTACACAAGTGTGATCTACAGAAACAAGTATAAATACTTTGAAATACAAAAATCATGTGTATTATTATTAAATTGTGAAAAAATATGTCTTGTAAAGAACTCCTTTAATCTTTCATTGAATTATAAAAGTTCTATTAAGAATTTTACTATTTTAAAATTTCCACTGCATTCCTTGTATTTCTGGCTCCATCGGAATTGGTTACAGTAGAAGCAGGCTATTCAAAGTTATCATTTCAAGTTGCAAATTAATTTTACCAACGTGATGTTTTGGTTGTAGAGTTTAATAGAAGAAGTTGGACAAGAAACAGCGTAGATGTCAGCACTATAAGGAGCTTAGAGAAACAAGAAGGCAATAGAAGGTAAGAAATAATTCTGAATAAAATATTTGTAGAGATAAATAAAAATATATAAAGAAAAAGAAATAAGGAATTTATAAGTGTTATATATACATATATAACAATATAATATATATATAAATATATATAAATATATATAAATATATAAAAATATATATATATTTGCAAAGATGAATGGTGTTTTGAAGTTTTCTGTTACATATCCTTAGTTAAGTAGTTTGGGGGGGCGAGTTTCTTGGTTTTGTTTTGCTTTGGTTTGGTTTTTTTGGTGGGCTTTTTTGTGCTTGTTTTTCTTAGAATAAAACTCTCTCCTTTGGAATCAGAAATATCTACAGAATTTTAACCTTTTCAAGAAAATATTAAGAAGTGTCTAAAATTATTCAATAATTACCCTTGAGTGAACAGAAAACTTAAATCAAATTGAGTTTCACTGAAAATATTCTGAGTCATGCACACGGAAGTTTCATTCAACAAGTTGCTCATATAGTTATCATGCAAGAATGGATAAAATGTAAGATGAATAAAATAAAAGTGAGAAATTCCGGGAAGATATTTAAAGGACTGTTGTGATAGGCAAAAATGATGTTATTGTGAACAGGAAAAGAAGAGAAAAAGAGCAAAAAGATTGCACTTAATAGGAAAAAACATTAAAGGAAGTTAATTTCATCTTCCATTACAATGTGAGTTCGTCTATGGAAGATGAATATGCAGACATTGATTGGAAATATTTTACATGAAACCTGGAAAAAAATAATTTATAGAATCAAATAGCATTAATCAGCAGATATTTGCAGAGAAATCAATTATTAGATGCTATTAGAAGAGGGATTCTCATTGTTGAGGTGTTCTAGACAGGTAAAGTATCATATAGTCTTATAAAAAATGTACCCTTACGACAATTTTCCAGCATAAAAATAATAAATTCACATACTATGGAGAAGTATATATTTGGGGTTCTGTGGCCGAAGATGGATAAAATGCATGTTCATGGGAAAGCACCAGACTTTATATATTTGCTTCCAGGAAGATGCAGCACAGGAAAAACATTTGTATGCAGTTCTCCACTTTTCTGGGCATCTGCTGTAGTTCTGTTGCATCACTCTTAATCTGAAATGTTTTGTTGAGAGTATCAATGTGCACAAGTTGGTCAGAGAAGCCATTTATGGATTTCATAGAAATCAGTTTAGTTGATAGCAAATAAACCAGTCCACAGCAGGTTAGTTCTAGAATAATTCATTTATTATATTTGAATTTTGAAAATTTCCAGTTTTCAAATAGATTAAAATATTTGAGATCATTAGAAAAAAATTTACTGATGCATACAACTAAAATGATGTGTAATACATATGAGAATATTTTAAGGATATGCTAGTTTTATGAGAAGAAACTGTAGTAAAAATAGTGACAAGTTATTTAAAAAGTCATTAGTGGTAAAAACTGTTAATGCATTTGATGCTATAGGAGGAGAAAGTGTAACCATGTATTTGACTGTCAAAGTCTATAGCTATGATTTTATTTCTCAAAAAAACTCAACAAACTTTACATAGTGACAACACTTAATAGAGAGACCATTCACAGATCATTTATAGATAATTTATAGTTAGGATGTGACTTTTTTTCCTATTAATTGCTACAGTTTCTTTTCTTAATTGTCTTAGTTGTGTTTCCCTTTCTGTGTGTTCTTGGAAAGCATATTTTAGAATAATTTGCATATTTCACCAAACCAGATCTCAGTGTCACGGTAAAACGTTTTGCCACCCCTGTTCTTACAACATATCATTTGTGCCATTTTCAAACTCTTGTTTTGTTGGTCTCATTTTCTGGTTTAGAGGATGGGCAGGAATTTTTAAGGGTTTATGTGAACAGTGCCTGAGCCTCTATTAATTTCAAAGCTGAATGAGCAGTAGAAGTAGTTATTTAGTGCCACATTCTAATGTCTCCACTCTTATGTTTCAAAATAGATGCATTCTCATATATGAACACACCAAAGAGAAACGTGTGTTACCACTGTTGAAAGATAAACCAATAAATTGAATGAATGTGCATAAAATCATCTGATGGTAGAGAAAAAAAACCAAAACAAAACAACAGGACTTTTAAGGAGAAATATGAAAAAAAGCTTTATTTTCTGTAGAAGTTAATCTCAAAACTTGACATTTTAAAAAGTGTCCCAAAACTTCACAAAATATTTATTGAAACATATATTTAACTTCCACTTAGTTAAGTGTTGCCATTCTTCTACATTATGTGGTTAGGGCACTGTGTAAATAAGGCTAATAAAATCAGCACTAATAAGATGAATAGTTCTTAATTCAAAAAAACTTAAGATATGCAACTCTCTGAAGCCATTTCTCATGATACTCTACTGACATAAGATAACTTCTATTTATTTCTTGGTTCTTCTGGGTGCAACTATGCGTGTAACTAGAGAGCAATCCCACCCTCCATCTCCTAATTTCTTTTTTTTTTTTCCTTTTTTTCTCTTAAAGTGTTAAATAATTTTATCACAAATTATTGTAATAAATTATTGCAGTTGGCTGCAACCATCTGCAGCTGTTCCATCATATTGCAGCCTGTTCGGGTGACACTCAGCATTTGTGGAGCATGTACAGACAATATTAGGAACACGAAGCTGCAAAGTAAAAGGGCCTATTTTGTCCTATGTCTGCTGGGTTTTGTGCCATTGATGGTAGAGAGTCTCTCAAACGGGTGATTGCAGCAGTTCGGAGTATTCAGCTCCACTTTGCCTGTGGTCCTCCAAGAGCTTTCTCAGACCCTAGTGTTTATTGGTTTGAAGCTGAATTGTTTACTGATTTGGCACACATGCAGTAAAAATTTTTCTTGAATATGTGGTTCAGGATTAGCTCTAATATTAAGAATCTGCATAATGAACTGTCACAAAGAAAGGCTGGCTTTGTCAACCTTACACAGCTGTACTTTGCATCAGCCAAACAATAAAACAGTCCCCGTTGCCTGGTATTTATGCGCTGAGTGATGTCTGCCTGCCAATTACAGTGAGTGATGTGGTCAGAAGTGGCTGCTGCAACTGGTGTTTAGCAGAGCAGCCTCATTAAAGGAAAAAACCACCATTCCTCATTTATGTATCAATAACATTTTTTTTCCAAATCAAACTAGTACAGGGGCATATATTATTTTTAAAGGTAAAACTGCTTGCTTCCAGTTTTTAGTATGTACTCCCAAATCTCTAACCTTTTTGGTTTTAAGGAGAATAATGATAAGAAAAGTTCAAAAATAAATTATTTGTTGCTGATTTCTGGACAAAATTGTTCACAAATCTAGAGGAGAATTGACTGTTCAGTTTTAGAAATTTGCCCATATTTATGGCATGGGAATGAAGATGATATGGGAAGAAAGAGAACTTTCATTTTGTACTCTGTTTTCCCCAGAAGCCTTGTGGCACTTGCTGTAAAAGACCTATTTTATCGGTAAACAGAAGGACAAAGTCTGTTTCTGTATTGCATATAGTGTGACACAGTTTGCTGAATATAAAAACATTTTCCCAATTGTTATTTCACAGGGTAGGAAAAAAGACTGCAAGTTCAAGTACTCTTTCCTTTCTCCGATTTAATTTCACTAAAACTCAGAGATAAGCTCCATACTCTTCTGTTTTCCAGACTGTCAATGAAGGCTTTCTCAAAAAGGTTTCAAAAACTGACATTAAAGATGACAAAAAAAAATATAATACACTCTGTTTCAGTTATTTCTAATTTTCTCTTATCACTTCAATCTCTCTTTTGCACAGGTGCTTCATTCTACACAGCTGATTTTCAGGCCCTGGCAAGAAAACAAAAATATTTGCCAGCTTTACTTTAGCAACAAGTGCTTTTACTTCTTTGCATTTATTCTTTGTACATGAAAGTGCACAGGTCCACACTGCCTTCATCACAGGAGTCTGGCACGGGTAACTGCTGTCAACTAGCAGCCAAGTATTTTGTGTAGACTACTGCTACCAGTAACAGTTTTCATTGGCAGTGAATTTGTCTCCAGTCCAAAGTCTGCCACTTTCTTCCTTATATTGTGTCCATTAACCCCATCCTCACACTCCCAGCTCTTCTCAATTTAGCATATATAACAACATAGAAAACTAAACTCTTTTCATCTACAGCAGCTCAGTTCTGCTTAAGATGGCTTACTTTTATTATTACTTCAAATAGAAAGTAGTCCTTGGCTGTAAGAGTTTTTTGTTCTTGTAGCTATTGAAAAGAGATTTGAACATGAGCATCACTTGACTAGATCAGACCAGAACACCAAGCTCTCTGATCTGCACACAAGTAAGTGAGGGAAAACAAATCTACAAATCTTTTTGGAATAAAATAAGTCTTCAAACCATCTTAATTCACTTTCGAGAATGAGAGTAAATAATCTGTTATTCAACTGTTTTCTCCCTGTAGTGTCAAACTTGAGACCTGGGTCTATATCTTGAAGTGTTGCCTCCACCCTGTGAAATCAAGCTATGTAGATGTTTAGCACAATTTTTGCAATACAGGAAACTTCTTTATATTCGTAAAGTACATCTCTTCTTCCTCTTTAAAATGCCCAGTGATTACTGTCTCTCTTTCCAAGTGCCCTTTGTGGTTGAAAGGCTATTTCTGTAAAATAGGGAGCATTGGTACAATTTATTTCTGCACACTGGGATAAACTCAATGAGATGCTCATCTCACCTGTAATTATTTTGGGAAGGATTATTTTTGCCACTGAGGCTGCATGACAGTTCATATCAAGTATATATGAATGTCTTGAGATACAGGAACCTTGTAAGGCACATTCAAAATGCTCACTTGTAAATATGAATGGTGAACTAGTTGCTCTGTGCTATTGAAGGATAACAAAACTCAGAAATCTGAGCTTATGTGTGAGCATGTTTATACTGGATGCTAAAACTTGAGAGATTTATGCTGGTAACTTTTCTGAAGCCAGAACTTCATACCAAAGCAGTTCCTCATGGGCTTCAGGATGGGAAGCAAATCGTTCTCAGATATGCTTTTTTTCCTAGGCAAAAGAAAGAAAAAATAATGTCTCTTCTAACTCAAACTCATCACTTTTGTTGAACAAAGAACTTCTTCAACACATGCACTTTGACCCTATATCACATCTTGGTTGTTTGCTGCCCATACTTGAATATTGGCAGCAACTTCCTCTTCAGTAAAGGGCAGAGGAATCTTTAAAGTCACATCTCTTGAGGCATCAGCTCTTGACATCAGTTGTTTGTAAAGCACCAAAAAAGGCCAAACTGGAGAAGTACAAATCTGACTGACAGCTCTTTTTGAATAATCTGTTTAATTGTTTAAACTCATCTAGGCTTGGATTTTCAGTTTCTAGTTTCCATTTCCCATAAGGGCTTGCTTTTCTATTGTTTGTGACACTGAGACACCATGGGTTATGAGAAAGGATGAGTCAATTTACACCCCCATCTCAGGTTTCTTCCCCTCTGAACTGGCTCATCCAATATAAGTATGTATTAGACAACTTTATGTGGGATTACAGGTGTCATTAACTCTTATGATTCCAAGGCAAGCCTTTGCAAATCACAGAGAATCACATAGGTACTTTGATAATATAACTTTGGTAATATCATACATAAGCCTATTCTTGGTAATTTGCTATATACTTGCATCCACAACACAAATGAGTGATGATACATGCATACATGCAGTCCTGTTTTCAAGGTCACTTGCAGAGGAGCCCCCTAATTAACTGGAATCATTTTACTATAGAGTTGAACACATATTTCATTTCAACTTTGAGTTTGTGAGATATTACCACCTATTAATATATTTATAGAATATTTTCGTGTGGGAAATTTCACCTCTAAACTTCCTTCTTCTGGATGATGAAATACAGACCCAGAAATTTTCTTATATGGAATTTGTTAATCCAGTTTCAAAAATTAAAATTACTTTAAAATGCATTTACACAGTTACTAATCCCTTAACATAAGCATATGATTTCACAGGATTTACTAATTGATTACAACAAAATATTTATTTTTATCAAAAATCCACATATATCTTAAATCCACACATACCTTAAATGCATATGTATCCAAGCCTAAAACAATAGAATTGTGTAATTTTTTAAAATAAATGTTTAGAAATTAGAGACTAACAAAACTGTCTTGTGTCTACAGAACCCAAATAGTGCTAAATTCAGATTCTATATTTGTGGACTCTGAGCTGCAAGCTAACATCCTGAAAGGTTTTCCTTATTGCAGAACACAAAACGCTAAGAAAGTAATTATTTATTTATCTATCCTCAAACCAGAAATGTAGATAGGAATGACTATTCAAACCTAAATATTTTGTCTTTCACAATTTAAAAATACTGGTAATTAGCAATAGTGTTTTACAACAGATCTGACCCAAGAAAGCTGAAATAGTGTTTGTATTTCAAATTTCATTGACATGGCTAAGAAGTTAACAGCATTTCCTGAAATGCAGAAAGTCCAACCGAAGAGAAACTTCACAGAAGTTTTTCTCTTACATGCTAGGAAATAAAATGTGAATTTTTCCACATTAGGGAAAGTTTCTAACAATGATATTTGGTAATATCAACAGATTTTTATCTAGATAGAATGTCAGACATAAAAAAAAATATTGAGAGATCTTATCAGTTTGTGGCAACAATCGAAAAAGCTAAATTTTATATCCTTTGTGGCATTGCTTAAACATCTTGGACATCCTGCATTTCTGTTCTCTATGTTGAGTTGCATCCTCAGGGGTGGCTTTGTCTCCCATATTATATTCATATGACCAGACTATTACTCACTTGAAATTATGGACTGCAAGGATGTGTTCTGTGATGTCTTTTTTCCTACCACTGTGTGGGCAAAGAAAAATGTAAGTTTTACTACTTATTAGTTAGGTGAAGGTTCTGTGCTTTGGAGGAAGACAAGATATTATGGGGCAAAAGTTGAAAATTATCACAATATTTTAGAGAGCATAGGACTATAATTCAAGGTTTTAGGAATTTGTTCACAAAATTTGGTTGAATCTTTTGGCTTAATGTCTCATTCAGCTTGGACGATGTTATCTAACATCGATTTTAAGTAGCAAAACATATTTATTGTCCAGGAAACATCAAAAAAGCACCACAAAATAATATTTTGTATATACTACACTTGACTGCATCATTAACCTGAGGAAGTAACTCAAAATCAAGTAATATCTAAAGGTTGGATTTTCCTTCCTGACACAGCACTGATGCTCCACTCAAAATAATTTCTTTGGAAGAGTTGTATTGTATAAGCAGGGAATAATTCAAATTTTGTTTAGCTACAGAAGACCAAGAAAATGAGTCTGTCCCCATTGATAGGTAGACACTGTGGGTATGGGAAAATATCTGGGTCATGCTCCAACAATTTCCTCAACCTTGGTGAAATGGAGTAAAATAATAAGATAATGTAAAATACATAAAAACAAAGCAAAATAAATTAAAAAACAGTAAAAATTAAACACCATGAAATTGAAATATAAACCTCTTTGTCTATATTCCAATAGCTGTCCTGCAGTCTTAGGACAACTCAGACTGTATTTGGGGCTAGAAGTGGTTTCTAAAACACTATCCTTCTTAAAGGAGGGTTGAGTAATGAATCAAAACAGATTAACCAGGACTTTATCCCATTCAGCATGGCTTTCTAATTGGATCATCCAATCAGT
The DNA here is from genome assembly GCA_013186435.1 of Turdus rufiventris. Lineage (NCBI taxonomy): Eukaryota > Metazoa > Chordata > Aves > Passeriformes > Turdidae > Turdus > Turdus rufiventris. The sequence goes on along the minus strand of PYHW01009189.1, from coordinate 1,364,344 downwards.
ATTTGATGGCCAGGTGGGCACCAAGATGTATCCATCTTGGATAGAAAAATACTGTTTGAGAGAGATGAGAAAATAAGGAAATAATATGTCTCTGAGGGTCTTGGTAAATTCTCTAATCACAAAACTTTCAGATTTGGATTTGGAGAAAGTGGCGAGAACTGATAGCATAATTTATTTCTTTTGTTTTATTTCCAAGTCGTACTAGCATAAATTGTCCAAAGCAGCTCTGGAAAGCTTTGATCTCATCATCAGGCTTTGAGAAAGGAGCCTGTAACTTCTCTGCCTCAGCCATGTTCATATAGGCTGGGATCTGCCCTGTTTGTTTTTTTCAAGTCTGGGGATCCATGGGTGTGCACAGGGACAGAGATGTTAGTGTCTGGGAAGCTTGTCAGTGACAGCCTGGAGTGCCTTTGGATTTCTCTGTTTTCAAGGTGGCTCATTTCAGACTGCAAAATTTGATTCACAAAACATTCTGCCTGTTGCACCAAACTGCGAGGAGAGGGCTTGTTCTTTGCTAATTGAATACCATTTTAGAATGTGAATATCCTACAGGTGAAAGATGAAAGTAATCAGAGGGCTCTCTACAGAGCTGAGATTTTTAGCCCATTTTAGTGGATGTGTTTTAATGGAAGATTTGTAGCTAAATACTTATCAAGATGTTTAACTTTGGGCATTGATATTTAAAATAAATCTTCCAGGCCCAGAGCTGTAACCCAACTGAGCTATATACAATATTATCTCTGCTGAAGTGTTTCAGTATGAAAAAGAATGAGTACATTTCTGTAGGAGGAATGAAACTACAATCCTGTCTTCTTGTAAAGAGAGGAAGATTCATAATGGGAAAGTTACATTTAAGGAATTTTGATTATTCAGGTGTCCATTTAATATGAATTTTCCATGTGAAATTCTCAAAATTTTGATTAACTGGGCTCTGGTTCATACAGACCATGCACACTTTCTTTTCCGAATCTGTAAAAGTTTCATCAAAGAAAGTGAGCTTTGGCTTTAAAGCCCAAAAGACTTGCAAAAAATTGTTCTCCTTTAATATTATGTGTAATGTAACATGTATGTGTTACAAATATATATTTCATTGGCTTATGCATAGAGTTTATAAATGAAGTAATTTGCATACTGAGCCTCATTAAATGTCAATGCTGTTGTATTCCTTCAATGAAGAAGCAAAAAACCCCTATATAATTTTTATATTTCTATATTTTTCATTTTAAACACAAAAGTCTCAGGAAAAATGTTATAACTCCATAAAGAATTTCAGACCTGGCATAAGACTGTGTGTAAATCACATAAAATCTTCATTATTTGTTACTTGTTTTTCAAAAAATTTTGCTTGTTGTAATCCAGAGGAGCTCAAATTTATAAATGAATATATTTTAATAGTACTGTGATGACAGTCATTGGCAAACAAACTGTTTTTGTAATAATGTCTTCTATTTCAAGATTTCTATTCTCAAACAATTTTTCAATTTCTGAGGTCTTTCTATTTCACTAAGGATTTAGAAAAGTTCAATAACCACTTTGTTTCAGAAGAATAAAACATGAACATTTAATGTTTTTACATAAAAAAAAACAATGGAAAAATATTTGGAGAAACTGATACATTTTATTGCTAAAATGCTAATGCTAGTTTTATCAACCTTTTTCAGTAAAATATTGCTTATTTTTAATGTTAAGAACTTATAGCATGTACCAGCCATCTCACTTGACCTCTTCTAGTAGAATTAGGTCTCTTTGACATCTAATTCAAAGAAAGAGTTGAAAACATTCCATTCCTAAATGGAATTTTTCATCCCAAGGGTAGTAGGTACTTTCTAATTTCCAATTTCTCTTATTTTCTCAGAATGTACAAGGGAAACTGACTGTTTTTTGTGCAGCATTTGTGTTTCTATGGCACTATATTTTCCAAGAAAGAACTCTCCAGACAAGCTTGCTCCGAGTTGCTCTGCACATTGGGTGAAAATCTTGTCTCTGGGCTCAAACATCTGTAATTCTTTTTGGGGTGAAAGCCAAGGGAATTTGGCATCCTTGGCTTTTTCAGGCTTGCCTGCTATGAGTAGAACAGAGCACTGCTTAAAAGGTTGGGCGTGATTAAGGAACAGTCTATGAAATCTCAGACTTTTTTTCCCCTCAGTAATGTATAGCTGAGTGATAAAGAGTTATGTCTCAAAATCTAGGAAATTTTTTATTTACTCTGCAATCTATGATAGACAAAAAGACCAAGAGCTAGATTAATATATTAAAGGAAATATTTGATTATGGATGGAACTTAATTCAATTTAAAATGGGGAAGTTTAGGGTTTTACCATTCCAAATATATATATTTTTTAAATATATATAAGAATAGTGAAAAATAATGCATTGTGCACTGATGATTTTTGCTAGGAAATAGAGTTTGAAAGACAAGATTATTTTCAGATGGTCCCTTTCAAATTTCAAGACTTCAAAGATTTTGACCTACTTTAAGTGATGAACTAAATAAATTATAAAGAAAAGGTGGACACAGACTGAAGGGTAGTATACCTTTGTAAGTTATGCTGTGTAGTTTAGAAACCTTGAATATGGTTATGAAAAACATTTGGAAGTGAGTTTAAGAGCAATTAAAAATATAAATTGCATTTAGAGATATATAAAATGCTTCATTTTGGCAGATATTTAGTAACACTTGCTGTACTTAGAGCAGATTCCATTAAAATTCTGTTTTCACATCTCATTCCTAAAGGTGCAACCTTTGGGATTGAATACTCGATCCCATCTAAAAGATGCTTTTCCAATATCAACCATTTTTAAAATAATCACAAAATTTTTCTCCTCTTCCCTAAATGCCTAGAGCAGGATGAACTAGTAACAATTTAGAGAAGGATAGCAAATGTTTTCATTAAATATGGCCCTACCAAAAAAGGGGAATGTAATTAATGAATAAATTTTCATTCTTCCTTGATGTTCTGCAGTGTTTTACTATTCATCATTTAGGTGTTTTATTGTTCGCTTTGTTTTCTGTACCCCTTTCAATATACAACTTTAAGTTGTACTTACTAAAGATGGACATGTATTATGGAAGATGGCTTAGCAGCATTAAGGCTAAACCAATCAATTCTTACAATAGTGATTGCACTAAGAATCTGCCAAAGTTTTTATTTTAAAGTTGCGTCATAGTATAGCAAACATGTGGCTTTTGATCTGGTTGTGTAGAAAAATAATTTCTTCTCAGTTTTTGTATATGCATTTGAATTTTCAGACATAGAATCTTGACTTTTTTTTTTTTTTTAATCTTGTATTTTTCACATTTCTCCACTCAGCTGAGATTTTCTGAATCCTAATATTGTCCAGTAAACTGTATCTCTCTCTCTCTCTCTCTTCTTTTATTACATGTTTTGAATTGTTAATGAAAGTAATGATTGCTTTCAGCCATTTGGCCATACAGACCTCAACGTGGCCTCACTCAGACTATTATTTTGACAGGTTCCTTCTCTGTTCTTTGAAATAAAATCTGGTATCCTAGATGATAGTAATTAATAACACTGGGATAGTGCTGGTTAGTTATTTACAAATTCTAGAATAAACTTCATTTGACCTTCATAACTGATTATGCCTAGAAGAAACAGTTTTTCACCCTTTTTTTCTCCCCTTTTCTCCTTTTTCTACTGTTCCTTCACGTAGAGTGCACTCAGGCCACAGTAGGATTAAATATATAACTTACTTTAGACTTATTAATTTGTCTATTTAATCTGATGTTTATTAATAGATATACAGCAGGACCCAAAGTATCTTATCTAGATACATTCTCAATAAAATATAATGTGAGATATAAATGCATCTAAATTTCCTTCATAATCTTCTTTGACCATTGCATTTCTACAATCTTTTCTTCCTGCAATTCTTGATCCTTTTCACTTGCAAACTCTTTTGCTTCTCTATCATTCTTATTTAATAAACATTTTCTACGTACCATTCCCTAATAATTACTCTGGCTCTAGATTTTAATCCCAAAGTTTTGGTCTGCTCCATTTTGATTTTCTGATTCCATTAATACAACCGTGGGGAATTTTAAAAATGCTGATTCTTACTGTTCTTATATTTGAAAGAAATTCCTTGCAGTTGATTTTTGATATAGATCCTTTCAGTAGGTTTTAATGTTTTACATGCCATGTTTTACAGCCTGATTTCCATGAGAGCTAGCCTATTGATTAACTGCATTTTCTCAGGTTAATGATCTTATTCTGTTGCTTTTGTGATTTTTCTTTTTTTTTTTNTTTCTTAATTATGAAATTTATTCTTTACTTTCCTCCAAATTACCTTCAGTCTTTTAAATCCTTATCAGGGTTCTGCCTAATAGCTAGAATTATATTTAAGGTGGCACTTCATAAATCCTTGAATAAATCCTTCATAAGTCTATTTTAAAAGTAAAATTTGAATATTGGATATATTTATTAAGATCATACACAGGCAATGAGTCTAAAGTAAAATGATGAACACTTTTTAATTTACTGAGAATGAGTGTTTCACAGTACATGGTCTCAAATTTCTTAAAGAAGAATTGGAATGTGGTAATGAAATTTAGCACTGCATATAATGCATGCATACTAGGAGGTTAACCAGAGGTTTCATATACAGAAAATTCTGGCACTTCTGTTTTCTCAGTAATTGGCACAACTACATTAGAATTTTTTAAAAATCTATATTTAATATGTGTCAGAATTTGTATTGAAAGAGAAGGTTAACAAGGGGACATCAAAACCTTTAGATGACAGGAGAAAAGGAAATAAAAGGACAACAAAGGTTAAGTCATAGAAAAGTCAGAAAGTGAAGCTTTTGTGAGTAATTTCTTTACACAATACCCATTAATGCATGTGGTTAATTTCCAAGGTCAAGAACAGAAGTTAGCACAAACAGTTTCATGAAGGAACTGGGCAAGAAGTTCCTGGTAGACAATGTTGTCTTTTTTTGCTAGGAATGGCAAAAGACAGTTCAGGATATTTTCTCATGCTTCATAGTCCTTTTCAAACCACATTCTTCTTTTAAATCCTCTGCTGTATAAATGGGTCCTTTCCAACAGTAATAAAAATCAATATGAAGCCCATTAAAAATGCAGAATGCAGAAGATTAATGGATTAATAACTATAGTATTTTATGTAGCATAGAGAGCTGTCCTATATAGAGGCACAGCAATTTTGTGTGAGGCCAGGTTGCACTTCATATCTCATAGAGAAGGGGATAAATTCCATCTCTCTCTTTTCTCTCATTACTGCGAGGCAGAAGGTTTCACTATGGGTGTGCTGCCACTGCCTACAGGCCTCTAAAGGTAGGTGATTCTCTTAATTCTGGAATCAGGGCTTACTCATTTCTTACTCGGTATATATTTAATGGGTTATTGTACTGAAATGGTATGTTGGCTAAAATAAGTTGCGGTTGAAGCAACATTGTGAAATTTGCATTCGAAGACAATCTCTTTCCCCACAAGGTTATAGTCTAAGCAGTCAAGAAAAAGGGTGGAGCAAGTTGCTTAAAGTTATATATCAGATGAGGCACAAATTGAGAACAGGGTTTTATGCACTGGAGATGTCAATATTTTTGTGGAGAATTTGTCACTTTTTGGACCAGAGAATAAACTTGAAGTTTAAACAGATCAGAATTAGACATTTTGTCATTTTTGAATGCAATTTTCTCCAAGCACAATTGGTGTTGGTCAAAAGTCTTTGCTGGACTGAGACTTAAAATATGTCAGGCATGGAGAAAAAAGGTTGGAGGAGAAATAATTTAAATCAGAAAGGACTTATATGCAGTGAAGTGGGACATGAGCCACATTCAAAATGAATATATTCTTCTCTGGATGTGTAGGTGTAACTCCCTCGTGTATATTAAAAATGATCACTTACAAAATGATTTTAGATATATTAATGGACTTACTTCCAATCTATTTCTGCTTGTCAGATGTGACACCTCACATCCTTAAAGTACAAGAATGGCAACACTCTCTTTGCTCTTGACAAGTGAACTAAAACGGAAATCAAAGTATTTCTATACAGACTTTTCAAAGGAATTTTCCATTTTAACTGAATTAGGAATAGGAACTTTCTTATATCGAGAAATATCTGCTGAGCTAGAGGCTATTCATAACCATAGACAAACTCACAAAATTTCTGATAAGGTAAAAATCAGTAAGTTGTGCTTTAATTGGTGTCATTTCTTGGTGGAGGGGGTTAGGGAAGAGGGTGTAATGAAAAGTTTTTTATAGTTCAATTTTATACCATTTATACTAAGCAAAAATCCTTTCTCTGCTTGCCATTCTAACTTGCCTTTATTTTTCTGGTTAAAACAAGTTAATTAAATTAAATTTAATTAATTAAAACAATTAATTTTCCTGAAATCCCAATGTATTCCTTTTTCCCACATTTCTTTCTAGTTAAAACTGATAGAAAAACAAGCTTGCAGTTTTGTCATATAACTAGTGTGCAACAGGTGTTGCATTAGTGAGCGAAAGATCTCTCCTTGCTTGACTTAAGCTTGTAACAAAGCTTGGAAAGTTTGTATTCGTAACTAATTCCAGGAAAGTGCCTGGTAACCAAATAGATTTTCCTCAAGTGGGGACCATAATGCTGTTGCTAGCATCTCACTTAGCTACAGTTTTAAAATCATTGTGTTGCTCTTGCACTCTTCTGGATATTTTGTTAGGCGTATCATCTTGTTGTAACATCTAGCTGATGTTAGCCTTTGTTTGTGAACACTCATGTTTGCTCTATGAAAACATTTGAAACATAACTCTCGTGTCTCATTTTATGCATTTTATCGTGGTTGAGTAGTGCATACTTTTATCCTTTATAATTATAAGCAAATAATAAAAAGCGAAAGATTTATAATCTGTTTACAAAGCTGTATGGAACAGTGTTCCAGCATGTGCAGAAAATATATGTATATTCTCCATTAATCTGCTTCAATTCCGTTTTTCTTACTAGCACATATTTTTACTATATTGTTGAATATTAATTTGATTAAACATGCATAATCATAAAGGCAATAACAAAAGGTATGAAATTGTTTTAAATTATTTCCAGCTGCATAAAAAGAGGTTGCCTGTGCTCATCCCAGACTGAGGCAGTATGGAACATGCATCCTTCTTTAGAAAATCCGTGCAAAAGATTTCTGTTAGTTTACTATTTCAAGTCATGGCTAGTGAACCAAGCTTTAGTAGACGTATACCTGAATTGATATACTGCAATACAGTCAATAATTAAATTTTGAACTGCTGTTCTATGGGCAAGTGTAAGGGCAGGTCTCTCCTAGTTCAGAAGAGTGAGAGGGCTATGCACAATAAAGAGAAAAACAGAATCCCTCCCTCTGTTTTTTTTGTCCAAAAGACCAAATAATAATGAATCACATTGGAGCATGGAATGTGATATTAATTACAATTACTTATTATTTTTTGAATTTTCAAAATCAATAAATCATGCTCATTTTGTTACAATATACCATGCTTGTGGTGGTCACACTGCATGCTTTAAGAGATTAAAGGTTTCAATCAAGAAGGCCAAGGGACTCCCAACTGAAACAGTTCAGATATAGAAAAATGATGACAAATTTACTTTTTAGAATCAAGAATGAAATATATTTTTCTTAGAAAAAAGATCCACAGTGACATAACAATGTGTAAATTCTGAAAAGTTTCAGCCTACACAGAAGTCCCAATTCCCAGCACATATTGATAGGCACATACACATTCACTCCATGGGTTCAATAACTTCAGTTAGGCTGTCTTAATGTGACTCAGAATTTCAGCTGAAGATTTCATCTATATGGAACCTTACTGAGACAAAAAATACAAATAATGGAAAATATAATAAAAAATAATTTTATTAAATAATTGCAATTTATACCTTGAAGAAGTTTTTAGTATTGCAGAAATCATATGAATCACACATTCAGTTAGATTCTGTTACCATGTACACAATATATACTCCTGGATTTGGAGGTAGAGATGTAGTCATGACCTTTGCATGCATAAATAGGTAAATAAATCACAGAATGGAGCACGTAGAAGGAACCAAGTAGGTGATCCAGTCAAACCAATGTGCTCAAGCAGGGTGATTCTAGAGCACATTGTACAGGATTGCATCTGAATGGTTCTTGTGTCTCCGCAGAGAAAGAGATTCACTCAGTTAGGAGCTCAAGTGATTATTTTTGTTAGGAGATTTGCGCAGTATTTCTAGGAATAGGTTATTTGGTGCTGTGAAGAATACAACTGCAAAATGTTGTCACTTTAAAACAAGGTATGCTTAGCAAATGTGCACAATTAGCACTTTTGACAATGACTTGTTTTACATATTAGAGCACATGCTTCTGTAGGAATATATTTGTCAATTGAGAAATATACTAATTATTTCACTACTGGCCTCTAGAGAAAATGACCACAAGAATCCAACCCTTTATGTTTTAAATTTAAATGCCCCAGACTCTTCAAAGACTGTGCATATTGAAGAAGTGACTTCTAATAGAAACTAACTGAACATATTAATGACTATAATGAGTTATTCAATGACCTGTTGGGTGGAGGAACCAAAGCAAATCAATGACTTCATGATTTTGCTAAGTCCTCATCAGGCTGCTCCACCTTTTAAGGATATCATTAATTCAGAGTACATGCACACAACCTGAACTGTCAACTTGGTATAAATTAGAGAAAAATGTACTAGATAACTTTCAAAAGAACAAAGTTTTCTTGCATTGCCATTAGCATTCATCCAAAATATTTATTTAACTATTTTTTCTTACAGTTCGATTTCTAGGAATTGAATTTAAGGAATTGAAATCAGTCATCTATTTATTCTTCAAATACCACAGTTTTAGGGAAGAAACAACCACTGGCACATAAAAGTATTTCTATATATTGGTTAGTTAAATAATACACTACTATAATTTTTAATGGGCTAAGGAATTGAGTAAACTAACAAATATTTGAAAGGAATTTTTTGTACTCAAACAATGGGGACAACAGTTTTCATTCCTTCTTTGATAATATGAAATAGAAATTACTCTGAAGATCAGCGGATTGTCACCATTCATATTTCATGACAATGTATACACACTAAGTAAACATGACTGTAACTTTAATGTTTCCTAATTATCTCTTGTCATAAGTAATAAAGCTATACCTGTGATCATATACTGTCCGTAGTTAAGTATTATGTTTTTGATGAGCAGTCAAGAGTCAAGAGAAATAAAATTAATCTGGATACAGAAGATTACAAATACCTTCAGATATGATGTTCTGGCACTTTCTCAAATGCAGAAACAAGAATCAGAAAATAATAGTCAGTGGAGGAACCTCAAGAAAATCCTGCTCCTTAAGCTTCTAGATAGCATTCTGGAAAGCTGTGGGTAATTTGACACTCCTTTTTACCTTCTTTTTTTTTATTTCTTTTTTTTTTTAATTAAATATAATCTCCAAATTTAGTTGTGGTTGGTCTTAGCACATAAGATTCTTCTGAGGCATGGATTTTTGTTTGATAGAAATATAGAACCAGAAAATGCAGACATAATTTTGAAAGAAATGATCCTGGATTTGCTCTAGTTTAAATTCTCTGCCTACATGTAGCTATATACTGCCTCCAAGCTGCAGCAGATTTTTACTGGTGTACAGGAGAATCAAGTGTCCAGAGGTCCACCGACCTCTTCCAATTTGTATTCTTTTTTCCTCCTTTAAAATGGTAAAATGTGGTCTGTAAGTCACTTTTCAAAGATAAGCATGTGTGAATCTGACAGTATAATTTTGCCCTTAATAAACAGAATTTATAGTGTAAGCTGTTTTAGAAGCTGTGATAAATGAGATAATTGGACATTATTCCATACTGTAACACAAATGGCCAAAATTATACCATTTAAGACACTCAAGAGGATCTGTTTGACTTCTTAAAAATATACTTTTATAATAATGAAATCTAAAGCTTATACTTTTCTTAACTGACAAAGGTATTTTGAGAAACCCCTCAATTATAATTCTAAGTGTGTCTCTGTAAGCCAGTTTATATTGCAAGATCACTGCAATAGAATTCAAAGTTTAACTTGACTTGTAATGGTGTTGAGAATTTTCACACAAAACACAGCATTATTCCTTTACAACTGACTTTTTCTTCTCTGTCAAATGTATAGAAATCAACGTTCAATCATGTAATATTCAATGTATAGCACATATATTACTGTGTGATATACAGGGAAAAGTCATAAATGAAACATAAAATATTAATACAAACCTTTGCAGAGGCCTTTGAAATCTTGTGTGTGTATGTAGTGCAAGAAATTGTACATTTTAAAATGAATGTACAAACCACTCTGCATTATAAGTCAAGATTAAGGAATACTCCCAGTTTTGCTGTACTTCTACTTTCCTGGTATTTTAAAAGCCTGATGATCTAAGAGCACACACATTTACTTATCTTTCAAAGACATAATCACACTGTCATCCATTTCAGTACCACAAAAGATGGATAGCATAACATGGACTTAAAATGGGTTCATTAATTATCAAAAAGATAAGTGTTTCATCAGGTATATACAGCAGATAATATTTATCTTTTCTCATAGAGAAAAAAGATTAAAGTAATTCTTACACACATACTGGAAAAGAAAAAGGCTGTACCACTGAAAGTTTCATAAAGTGACACTAGATAATACACTCTGCCACTAAAGACAACCTTACACAAACACAGCCACAGATGCCTTCCATCACATTCAACTTTGGCAGTTAAATACCAGAATGAAACCATATATTCCAACTTTAACTATTTCATAAACTTCCTTTTGTTTCTTAGCAATTACACACACAGGGACTGCTTTTCAAAAGTTATTGTTTCTGCTGCAGTATTTGATAACTACTTGATAGATATAGAGTAAATAATTTCAGTAACTGTATAACACAATGATACATGAAAACAAATACCAGGACTGCAACAGTCTCTGAAAGGAAATATCAAGTCCATCTAGGCATAATTAGTGAAACTGCTATGTGAAGTAAAGAAATATTAATACAACTCTGTTAGAAAAGTAACTCTGACAAAATAAAATAAAATGGGCTCTTCTGACATATTTAGCAAGGATCTGGTCTGAAACAAGATCAATAAGAAACAGAAAAACCCCTCATAAGAAATAAATTATTAAAATGTACTGTAATGAACTGCAGAACACATATTAAATTTTCAATTGTATTTTTTTTGAATGTGTTTCATCTTAAACCTTTCCCCTGAGCAATTGCCCCAAAATTGAGATGCTGCAGGTACAATTATGAGTAAATGAGAAAAATCAATAAGGCAAATAATTCCTCAGCTGTGACTTTCTAAAGACTATATAATATATTTGTAAAGATATTATTTCACTGGTTTCACTCTACCCTTATTTTTATTGAAAGTATATCAGGGATAAATAGATCTTAGCCCAGATATATTTTTAAAAAATACCTCAAACCCAAAATTGTTTGAATAATATTTATTTTTTATGAAGGTAACACCCATTTAACTGAAAATCTTTATTCTGCTATAGATAAATATTTTAACACTTGCATGTGTCACAGCCTTTTTAAAATTAATAATTCTCAGCAAAAATAGAATCATTACTCTCAGAAACATCACAAGCCAAAATCTCAAAACAATGCCTCTCTCCTAACTGCAACACCATATCTGGAGTGGGGAAAAAACCCCCAGTGTTTAGAAATAATCTTGTTCATGTCTTTTAGATTTGGCTCAGTCAAAACACAGTGAAATCAGTGGAGGCTCACATTAGTTTTACTGAATTCTGGATCTGTAGATCAGTTTACTTAAAAGACTGTATATCATTTATTACACATTACAAAACAGAACTGATGCCTAATTTTCCTTAAGGTAAAATTGAAACTGAAAAAGAAAGTTGATTTGCATACTAATTACAAATACAAGCTCTTCTTCAATATTTGTTATTAACTGTCCCTACAGACCTACAGTACTAACAAAAAAAAAAAAAAAAAAAGAAAGAAATTTAGATAAGAAGACACTATGAAAATTTATTCACGTTGAAAAAAAATATTTTCCAAAAGCCCCAATTTTTGTAGTTTGTCAAAGATTTAGCAAAATACTTATTTAGAAGAATAGAGCGCAGCAAATTCCATTTGCAACAAAGTATCTAATTAACACTCACTGAAGTGAAAATACAAAACATTAGAATACTGAAAGGAAAACTATTAAGAACTTGCATCAATTTTGTGTGTTGCTCTATCTAACAGCATTTAAAAAATAGAATTATGCTTTGCTTTCCCATCATCATTATTGATTCATCCAAATGCCTTATGGACATCGATAAAGAGATCTATTGAATCTTAATGGCAAAAATGTCAGGAGCAGTATTGAAACTAACACAGGTCAGTGATTTTTAGCATCAGTGACTTCTTGAAAATGATGCCCTGACAGTTTGCTTTATCACTGCTTCAAGAGAATATTTTAATGGCATGTAAACTCTTATGGTGTTCTAAACATCTTAAGGAAAGAAAAAACAGTTTACTTCAGGCCTATACTTCCCAAAGCTGAAAAATTATGTTTATTTCCACTTAGATCCCTCCTACCAAACCTTTCAAGAGATATATAATAATAAATAGAAACCCTCCAAGGGGAGCAAGTTTATTTAAGTCTAAATGATAATGTCATTCATATTAAAGGATTAAATAATTGAACATATAAAGAACTAAAAATGCATCACTCTTTAACTCCTGAGAAATTAAAGAAATGCTCAGTGTTTAAATTCAAGTCTATATACATTCCTTCAAATACACAAAGTGCACAGAATAAGGAGTGCAAAATATAAAAGCCTGATATTGAGTAAATCTTGACCACAAAATATTACCGAAATTTGAGCTGGTAAAGGGTATACTGGTCTAACCAGGAAGTGGAGAATATTCTAGCTGACTGTTTCAAAAAATAGCTTGTGATTTTATTTAAAGTAGGAATAGCTTCTTTCTTTTTAACATTTTTTTTTTAAATCTATATTTACAGTCAAATCAAAACTGAAATGAAGCTTGCAGACCAAAACATTATTTTATTTAAAACTACATGCTTTTTTTGTAACCACATACATGCCCACTATATTCAAACAATATTACATTTTAACACAGTGAATATTGCTGAATTTCACAGTGCTATTTTGGGAAAATGCCAATAACATTCACACACACCAAATATATCTACAGTCCAAACTGAAAAAAAAAAAAAAAACAAAAAAACACATAAAAATGAGAACTGGATTCAGCAAGCATATAGTATGAAGAAGTTATTTCAGGGATTGCAGAATGAATGACAGCCTATTTTCTGCTGCTAACTCAAGATTAGAATTGGCACCTACCCTTATGCTAATGAATACCTAATTAGAGACACCTCCTATTCAATAAACTGCTCTCTTATCATCAGTTAGATTACCTGACAAGCCCTTTCACTCCAGTTCTGGCCCACCAAGAATCTTCATTCTTTTTCTTGTCTTCTTTTCTGCAAGAGAACTGATCCCGCTTAATCCCTGGAATAATGTATCTCCTCTTGTGGAAGAGCTGGTTTCCCTCTTCCCCCTTTTACATCAAGCTAATGGAGCCAGTAGGTATTCTATTGATCTTTCTCTATGTGGTTTCCTCAAGGATTTGACAGACTTCCTTACAGGTTAAACATCCAGGCTTTCTGAAGTGGCTATAAAGCTTTGGTTTTGATTTTTCAAACTTTTTTCTCAAACCCTTGCTCATCCATAATCTTTAAAAGCTCAGTTGATGCCATGCAGAGTACAGGCTTATTTCTTTGCTGAACTAATCTAGACACTGTCTAGTGTTGAGTACAGTTGTCTGATTCAAATCTTCTGTTACAAAGCAGATGACATCTAGCTAGATGTCATGAGAAGAGACTAACAATGACAATTCACTTATCCCTTAGAAAGAATCAATTCTCCCACAATGCATCTGTCAGAGAACTCTCACTCAGTAAAAGCAATTTTTCTAGCTGTCTGACACTGTAATTGCTCTTAAATTTTCAATGAACGTTTTACAAGAACTCCCCTGAACCATGATGAAAAACTTAACTTTTTCTAAAAATGAGAGGCTGACAGGATGAAAGAGGTCTTTCTCTTTAAAGCTTTGCTTGCTTCAGTAGGAATTCTTTCATATCATCAACAAGCTGTTGAATAGAGGATAGATTACTTTCCATTTATTTCATCAATCAGATTAAAGGCTCTCCTTCACAATGCCCTTTAAACAAGAGCTGTTTATGATGTCCTCCCAGGTTCTACTTTAATGTAGTATTAAATCACCCTGAGCAAAGAGGCAGGCAAAGCATATAAATATGATGAATATCTGACAACATTTAAGCATTGCATGCGTTCAGGTCATTTCCCTATTTCTTGTCACTCTGTGAAAAATCTGAAATCCCTCCATCGTCCCAAGCAGGTTTCAATGAACATGTGTCATTTTGATCTGCCCATTGTCAAAAAGAAAAAAAAAAAAGAAAAAAAGTTAATCTATAAATATAAAAAGATATATAGATAGATACACAATAGTTCTGTATCTGAAATATGGGAGAGTATGCATAATGCCAGCACACAGAACTGCTTGTTCACACACTTATATAATTAAGATATAGTATGAAGGATGGATTCACTTGTAGATGCAGCCCTCTTCTATTTTTAGCACACATAAATATTTCACAGGAGAAAAAAAAAAAAAAAAGCTTCTTTCATTTTGTACACACTGAAACTGTTTTTTTAGTATGAGAAATATGTACAAGCAGCAGGCAATTGTTCAAGAATAATCAATAAGACCTTTGGTGCTATTACTGCCTACATCATTAAAGGCGCCATTCCTTATTATCTAGATAATTCCTCAATTAAATAACACTAAACATGTTAAAACATACCCTTTTCCCTGGCTCACCATGGAATTTTGAAACAAAATAACGAATTCTGAAATTTACACACATCATGATATATTTTGATTAAGTATTTAGATGTTTCAAATACCAGCTATTGGTGTTAGAAATGGGGAGTTCTAGTGCAATCAATAAACATAAACCATTAAATAACTTGCATATAATCAACACATAAATAACAAGACCACACTGAGAATAAATTTATATGTTCATGAGAATTCTAGACTGCATTTGGGTGGCATTTTTTGTTTGACAATCAATCATAACAATTTGGAAACTATTGTTAGTGTGCACGTGATATGTGCTTATATTAAGAACATGCATTAATTAAACAAATATGATTGATTTTTTATATTGAGAAGAATTTTGTATTTTAATGTTCTAAAATACTTCCTTGTGAATTGTCCATTATACAGCGCGATGGTAACTGTTAGGGAATATGTTAATGTGTTAAATGTATGATTATGTATTAGGAGGCTTTCTGATTGTGTACTTTGTATAAATTATGGAAGTGGATGGGTGTAACTGGAAATGTCTCTACAAAAAAAAAGTTGATGGAAACTATAAATTTCTTAATAAAAGGTGATGATTGTCATTCCCTTTGTGGGTTGTTACAATAAAGATAAGTGTATATAAATTATTCCCTTCTCCAAATCCCCATTTTAATAATGATTGTAACAAAACCTGCCTTTAAAATTTGGACTTCTTTCACAAACACAAGTTTCGTCAGTCTAACTGGCAGTGTTGTTTCCCTATCAGCTTTAGTTCTTTAGACACACAAACTCCTCCTGCATTTGGCTATTTAAACATTTCCCTATTCCTCCTTTCTCTGTTGTTTACTCTCCATTTGTGTTACATTACTGTTTTGTCGGCTTTTTCTCTTTTCACAGTAAAATTGGAAGGGCTAGCACATCTTTTGTGGTCCCACTGAAGTCAATAAGAAATCTATTTTTGAGTAAGGACTCTTAAATTCCTGGAGAAATTCTATAAGTTTATTCACTCTTGCTTTGCAGAGCTACTTCCACAAGCTAGTGCAAAAATTCATCTGTTTACACTAGTACCAAAAGGATCAGTAAGTTGTTTTCTTTAACAAAAAATAATCCTATGGTCTTACTTATTAAAGAGTTTTGTACTCTGAATCAATCTTAGCAGCCATAATACACTGATGTAATTATCCAATCATGTGGAATCAGTATTTATTTGGTGCAATTGTTGAGAAAAATAAAATGTTATCCATTTTGACCAATCGAATGCACCTTGTGCATAAAAATTGCTAATTTTTACAAAATATCATCTGGAAGTATTTCTTAGAATAAAGATCCTACACTGAACAAAATTTTAATTGCCACCAAAGTAACAAGGTAGAATGGGGGATGCCAGATGGCTTTTTAATTCATCTAGTGTTTGCTTGTCTAACTTAAGAAAGTAGAAATGATAAAGAGATATCTCTACTCTTAAAGAAACAAAAAGAAGAAAAGGAAAATATTCATTCTTGCTTCTCTTATAATTTAGACATCTGTTAGGAAAAATAGATCTTAAATATCCTTTACAAGAAAACATACAAGCTGCATTCAGATAAACATGTTTGCTTTGTTTTCTAAACATTTATTTTGGCTTTAGATATCCTTTAAAACAGTACATTTTCTTGTGTAAGTTTAGAAGTGAGTCAATTTTCTTTTTCTTAAGATAGAGTTATAGTCTTTATTATTTATTATCTTCTTTAATTCATTTGGAGAAAATAGGCAATGTAGATAATAGTTTTCTGAATGTCAATAATATTTCAAGAATGGACCACAGATGGGGAAATTTCTGGATACAAATCACCTTTTCTGTCTGTAAACTTATTCTCTTTTATAAAAGAAAAGTAAACCCAGTAATTCTGCCAATGCTGGTCAACTTTCCAAAGAGTTCTCCACAAGAAGTGCTGTGGTCCTGAAAACCTTTTCACTCTGCTTATTTTAGAAAAAGAAAGTACATTTATTTTCACTGGGACACTCCCTGCTAATAAACCTGTTTCTGCTCTTCCTGAAATCAGCAGGGTGATTTCAATGAGAGCAAAGTTCAAGGAAGGATCTCTAGAAATACCCATCTTTTAAAACAAAATTAATGGCCTCTGGTATCATCAGTAGGAAAATTCACACACTTTGAGTTAGACACATATTGAACTAGGGACTGAAAATTATACACTTCATATAAAGGAGATACTAAGTAATCTCACAGTATGAACATGCAAGTAGGAGGAGATGATGACTGTTATTACAGATATTCTTTCAAAATATTTCAGATCCAGACGTTTTACAGATAAGAAAAGTATGATCAAATGAAACAATTTGTAATTGAGAAAATGTTATGCTGGATTCAGTGCAATTTTATTTCTAAGAGAAATACTTACAAGAATCTTGAACAAAANAAAAAAAAAATTTAAAAATGTAGCAGGAAAGACCCACATACTTGAAGGGCATGTGGTGGAAATACTGAGGGTATCTGTATGGTGATTTTGAGAGGGATGAAGTCGCAATGTAATTTTCCACCACCATCCTCCCCCACCCTCCTCCCCAAATCTCAAAGAACAGAAATTAACACTAAAGGAGAGCAATGAAGATGTGTCATCCTCATTGGAAGATTTAAGATGTAGAACTGGAAGATTTAAGACATGTAGAAATGGTGAGCTATTAATCAAAGCAAGATTTTCTTAGGTTGGAGAAGTGCAACAACAGACCCCTCAAATATTTGTCTGAACTCCAAAACTTCTGTGGATTCCCTCATCATTTGAGTTTCATAACTTTGTTATTAACACATTGCTGAAACAGAAGCAACGGCCAGGCTCATCTTGCTAAGAATGAAAACTATAGCAAACCATACAAGGTTATACTTCACCAGAGTTAATTGGTTTTACATCTGGACCATCAACTGGTTTATGGAAGATGAATAGTGCCTTTGTCTTCATCTTAATACTATGCTATACACTGAAAATTGTTTCTTTAGATTCCTAATTAAATCAATCAAAATGAAATGGAAACAAAAAGCTGTTTGAGCTATTGGAAGTCTGTAATAGCAAATTTTAGTTTAGTATCTCTAAAGCACAAGCAAACTAGTGATTTAGAGACACTAACAACAAAAACCTACTTAGGAAGCAGAGGCCGGGGAAAAAGTCAGAAAGAGAAAATATTTTTGAATAAAGAAAAAATACATTATACTTTTCAATCATATTTATATAGACACTCTAAGATTTGAGGATGTAGAATCACTTAAACAATTTTCTAATTCAATTTCATTATTATATTTGTTTTCTCAATAATTCTGCAATGATGCACTGAGATGCAGAAAAGAAATTCCATTCACATCATACACTTCACATCTCATTAGCTGAACTCATAAACAAATTTTGTCTACATTTCCCAGCATTACATTTAGTCTCATTGCCAGTCAATAAAAATAACCATAACTAAGGAGAAAATACTAGCTGGGAACAAAAAAAAAATTGCAACATTGTGCATGTAGAAACTTGTCCTAGCTCTTCAGTGATATACAACGTCTTGGAAGATTTATTTTTCTCTATCAATATTCCTAAATTGGGCAAAACCCACTGCAATTATACAACTTATATTTAAAATTTCCTTATTATCTTCAAATTGGATATGATGAGATTTAAGCTGGGATAGAGTTAATTTTCATCTTGGTAGCTGATACATTACTGTGCTCTGCATTCACTGTGAGAATCATGTTGGTGACTCAGAGATGTTTGGGATGTTGCTCAGTGGTGCTCGCCTGAAATCCAGGACGTTTCAGTGTCCCGTGCTCTGCAGCAATCAGGTACCCAAGAGGCTGGGGGAGCATGGCCAGGAGAGCTGATCTGACCTGGCCAAAGGGATATTCCATACACAGACTGACATGGCCAGGGAGTGAGCTCAGGGGAGCTGGCTGGGAGAGGCCAGGCACTACTGGGGGACGGGCAGGGCAGCGGTCAGCAGGTGCTGAGCAACCGCGTCACTGGGCATCACCCACCTCTCGGGGGTTTTATCCTCTGTCCTTCATCATCATCATCATCATCATCATTATTATTATTATTATACTACATTTTTAAATATTGGTACCCTGTTCTTATCTCAACCCACAGGTTTTATGTTTTCCCTTTTGTCCCACCCTAGTGGGGCAGGTGGGTGGGTGAGTACCAAGGAAGAAGCTACATGATACTTGGTTAATGGCTGGGGTTGAATCACAAGAAGATGAATCAAAAGTTTAAAAGGCTTGGGTTGGATTCTTTGAAAATGTATTGATTCTGATAATGACCTCCCTTACTATAGAATTTCAAAATATGTTTTCAAAACATTACATTTGATGGTTTTTTCCTGTGCTTTCAATTACTGTACATTTTTCCTAGAATGTCAGTGGTGATTGTGAATCTCCAAAGGGTGCTTGTGTTGGTCCTATGAAATAATCCATGAACCTTTGACGAAGTCAAGCTTGATTAGACTGGATACTTTTCAAAAGCTTATATTACAAGCTAAGGTACCTATCCAAACTGTACAATGAAAGTTACATTAAGACATTTCAAATATTATTTTGGTATATTATGAATTGCCATTAAAATTCATGCAAAGCATGTCAAGGAATGAATACCAAAAATATAAAAAAAGGGAAAGTGAAAAGAATTATGCTAAAGATGAATGCTCAGGATTTAGACAGTAAGATTTAGGAATTAAAATTGCACAGGCAAATTACTCAGTCAAATCCCTACAGTTTTTCCAGCTTTTAAAGGCAAAAAAATCTAAAATTCTCTTTTTTTAGCTCAGTTGTCTATTTTCTGATTGCCAATTTCACCAGACCAAACAGCTGCAAAATTTAGAGCCAAAACAAAGTGTCTGTTGGGAAACTGTCACTTGGAAAGCCCTGGGAAAAGGTATTTGAGAGCACCTTAACCAACTACTTGTGTTGGCCTTTACTCAGTTTTTCATGCTTCTTCTCTACCTCTTAAGAATAGAGGACTGGCACAAACAAGAATTTAAAGTACAGTAATTACACGACTATAAGGCGCACCCTTTTGACTAAAGTTTTTCCCCAAACCCGAAAGTGCGCCTTATAGTCTGGTGCGACTTATATGAAGTACAAAGTTGCAACATTTGCCACCCCGGAAGTGCGAGCCGTGAGCCGTGGCGGGGACTGGCAGTGCCGTGACAGCCGGGTGGAGGCGGGCCCGGGGGGCCACTGCACCGCCCCTGTCAGGTCCGGGAGGGCCAATGGCTACCGAGTGGAGGTGGGGCCAGGTGCCCACGGCACCGCCCCTGTTGTGTCTGGGGAGGCCCAGGGGCCCATGGCTGCCGGATGGAAGTGGGCCCGGGGGCCCGCGGCCTCCCCTCCTGGGTCCATGTGGGCCCGGACGGGCCCGGGGGCCCATGGCTGCTGGATGGAAGTAGGCATGGGGGCCCGCAGCCCCACCTCCTGGGTCCATGCGGGCCCGGGGACCCATGGCTGCCATATGGAAGTGAGCCCGGGGGCCCGCGGCACCGCCCCTTTCAGGTCCGGGAGGGCCAATGTCTGCCGAGTGGAGGCAGGCCGGGGGGCCCGCAGCAGCCCCCCTTCCGGGTCCATGCGGGCTCGGGGATCCATGACTACCGGATGTAGGCAGGCCCGGGGAACCACAGCACCACTCCTCCCGGGTCTGGGCGGGCCTGGGCACCCGCGGCACCCCCCTCTCCCAGGTCCATGCGGGCCCAGGGGCCTGCGGCACCCCACTCTCCCGGGTCCATGCAGGCTCGGGGGCCCGTGGCTGCCGGGTGGAGGGAGGCCCGGGGGCCCGCAGCAGCCCCCACTCCCAGGCCATGCGGGTTCGGGGGCCCATGGCTGCCAGGTGGAAGCAGGCTCGGGGGCTCGCAGCACCACCCCTGTCGGGTCCTGGCGGGCCCGGGGGCCAATGGCTGCCGGCTAGGGGCAGGGCCTCGGCTAGCAACCTCGCAAGAGGAGCTGGGTGCGGAGCCTCGCTGCAAAAAAAATGTGCGCCCTATAGACGGGTACACCTTATCTGATCTACAATGTTGCAAATTTTGCTGACTCCCGGGGCGTGTGCCTTATAGTCAGGTGCGCCTTATGGTCGTGAAATTACTGTATTTGCATGCCAGTAAGTTTACATCTGAACACTGTTTTTGGTATTTTCAGTGAAAATGGAATAGGAAATTAATTTATAAAACTTGATTGCTGCCTATTATTCAGAATAGAGCTTAGCCTCTAGCAGGTTAAAATAAGACAGTTAAAACATCTTTAAAATGAGAGCTAAATTTCCAGTTTTAAGCATTTCCATACCTATAGAAGTTTGGATTTATCTATTTCAAGGTATGTTGGTAGATATATGATAGATTTCCAACAAAAAGAGCTGCAAAATTCTAACATGAAAATTAACAAAATGAAATAAAACAAAACAAACCAAAAAAACTTATGTGATTTTCAAAAAATATTTTCAGATTTAAATTGTAATGAAATTTAGTATATTGTAAACATCAGGTAAAAACTAAGCAGCAAATACTACTTCCCTTACCACTTCTTCTTCCCTGCAACAACAACAAAAAAAATTAAAGGGCAAGATTCCAGTAAAGTTATGAAACCCAGTTATTGTATGACTTTGATAAGGTCCATTTAAAAAACTACTTGTAACAGTTTTCTGGGATACATTGCTTTGCAGTGAGCAAACTCACTGTGCAACAGTAAGCAGCAATCAAGGCAAAATTTAAAAAAATATTTAATCAGATTTTTCTGAGCGAATACAAATGATCCTCTTAACATTAGAGCAGTGAAAAAAATTAGGCAGATGAGCTTTCAGGGACACAAGTTCTCATGTTCTTGAAAATTTGGCCTCGGCTCTCAACTACATTAGCTCATGCCATTATAGGAAGATGTCTTCTCTTTATTTGAGTAGGTTTTCTTTTAATGGAAGTATCATTACAGCTATAACCAATTTAATATTAAATATGTTTATTTTGACCATTCTTATTGAAGTAGCTGTTTCCCAGCTGCTAAGCTGAAGGAATGAGTGAAAAGTTAATGAAGACAAGGTATTTAGTTTTGAATATAATGTGATGGAAAAAACAGACAAGTGAGTAGGTGAACTTTGGAGACTGAAAAAGCTGAAAAATTAAAAGGTAAGATCAAGTTTAAACAAATAGAACATACAGTTTTATTCAAATCATTATTTAAATATGTAAATAAAATGGTCTTAAATTGAATGTTTTAGAACAGAGGAGAAAGAATAGAATTAATATAATCCAGCCAACAGCCCAAGAAGATACAATACCTCTTTTCAAGGGCTGAAATATACAGAACTGTTATCTCTAAGAAGACCAAGGTAAAGCATGTTTGATTTTTTTTTTGTAGTGATAGCAAAAAAAAGGTATGCCTTAAAAGTGTGGAAAAGGGTTCAAAAAGTATTTGAAAGGCTGGATGAGTTGGGAGAGAGAAGATGGAGAAGTGTTTTCAGCTTGGGTCTTCAGTATTGGGGAGAATAAGAGAATGATTGCTGGCAATTATGAGGAATTTGAGAGCGTGAGGGCAGGCAGTTAAACAGAAGCGGATGCTGGTAGACAAAATTGTCTAATCTGGTAAGTTTTGGTTTTAGATTCAGCATTAGCTCAGAGAGTTCAGAGTCACAGAATTGTGTTCTGTGTTTGGTGCCTTGAGTTGTACAACACAAGATCACACAGAGAGTTAACACACAGAATTTCCTACTTTTGAAGGGACATGAGACATTCATTATCAGTTACCTTGAATGTTCTCATCTTTTCCCACCATACAGTATGAGTAGTGGGTTCAGTTTTTATGATAATGCCTAAATTTACTAGTGATTGTAAGGAAACTTTTTGCAGCATATAGTGATTAGAGAGATGAGTGTCTATTCTGTGGACTCTGATGACTAAAGACATTATCAAGAAGTTTTTCACTACTTCGTGGGGGGGTGATATATTCCTGCATGAAATAAATGCATATAGACCAGAGATGGGAGGACTCATGAAGGCATAAATGAGCAACCTAAAAGGAAGAGAAAAGGTAGGTACAGTGAAGTATTCAGTGATGCTCCAGTCGTCACTACATATTGCTATGAGTGGTAAAGATGTGGCAGACTGTGAAGAAACGTCTGTGTGAGAAAGAGCTTCTGGAAAAGAAGATGTGAAAGATTTTTATTAAATGAAATGCATAAAGGGAATTTGGTAAAAAAAAAAAAAAAAACAACTGAAGGAATTAAACTGGCACTCTTATGAAAGGATGTCAGTATGAAGAACAACCATGGTGAAATTAAGATGAGAGATGATTAAATGTGTGAGACCTCCTAATTAGGGTTTTTAGTTTAAATATGGATTACTAGAAGATTAAAAGTTAAAAACTTCATTAGTCTAAGGATCATGAGTAAGGACCATAAAACTGTACAAGAGGAGAGATGGAGTTGATAATAGTTTATTTATCATTAATGCTGTATCTGAGTGTTCTTGCCCATTGAAAGAAATGTACCAAAGAAAAATTTAAAGTGTCAGAACTGTAACAAAGGCGTTGAACTCAGATAACGTGAATCAGAAAGAAGCAGATAATGGAGTGAAAAGGTGTTGAAATGACACATCTTTAATACAAAAACTGACAACTTAAAGTGAAAAGAGAATTAGTGGAGATACCTCAGTGTTTACAGAAGACTGATCTTTTTAGCACAGTGTTGTAGTTTCAGTTCATATTATGTTTGAAGCCCAAGAAATTTTTAGAATTTTATTTTTTTACTATTTGTAAACAAATATGCTTTGTCTTGTAGTGCTCCAAGATAACATGAATTTTACACATAAAGAAAAATATATGTGCTTTCTTCAGAAACACAATTTAAGATAATGTGAGGCTGACAAATTATTTTAGATTAGTAATCTACTTGTTTCAAAGTAATACATTTCAAGTACCAGTGGAGATACTGAGAATCTTTTGCTTTTCCTTTCCAACTGTTTTTAGGGACATAACAATTTCAGTGGTTTGTGTCAAACTTTCCATATGAAAGAGAGAGTAAAATTATAATATGATTATTTCATAATACTGTCTCACTAACAAAATGCCTAGCTACTTTCAGTAGCAAGTCTTGTACATTGTAAGAAATTAAATGCATTTCCAAGCAGCCTGCAACTGCAATTGTCTGGTGGCCACATGACCACAGCCAGAGCTTGCCTTTGAGCTTAGCATTCCACATTGACCGTTCAACAATTCTGAAGTATTATTAGCTCCCACATGAAAGTAAATGCTAGATATTTGGGTAAGGAAGATGTGGAAATACTTGTCTAGCTTTTTATTTTAATGATCATTGGATGAAATTCTATAAGGGAGTTGGAAGGTATTTTTGATCTTTAATCCATTGCATAAATGTTCTATACAATCATTTAAATCCCTTTCTAATTTAAAGTATAGATGGATGATACCGACAAAAAAGTGAAATTGGGCTATAGGGTAGGAAAAAAGCTCCTAAAATTTAGAAATATTTAAAAAAGATGTTGTATGTAGAATTCTGAGGAGAGATTTCTCAGTGTATTGATATGAACTGTTATATTATTATATTGCTATGTGAACGTCAGCCTGTGTTTGTAATTTACTCTTTAGCAACGAATTAAATTCTACCTTTGAGATCTTGAGTTTCTTCAAATACACTCAATCCATAGGATAACAAATGTACCTCTAAGGACTCAGGGACACAATTTTGTAAAGTCAGCAGAAGGTACGCAAATGATAGGAAAAGGACAAGCAGAGGTGAATGTGAGCAGAATAATCATTTACAGTGCTGAAACAAAGATCTGAAAAGAATCAGAAAAAAATGGTGCTATACCATGAGGGAATAAATTCAGCAATTAAAAAAAGGTGAGATCCTGAGAACTGCTGACGGCCATCTTTAAAGATAGGCAAAATTATTTTATTTTTATATGTAAATGTTTGTGTACTTCCCCCCATTTTCCCCCTCTTTTTTCTTGAAAGTACATTTTTGTGGATGACTTGAGTGGCTTCTTGAGGAAATTTTTGCCTCCCTCATGATTTCTTGCCCTATGTGCTATGTAAGTACCCTTTTGTATCACAAAAAGAAACCAAACTAAAAATTGACTACTAAAGGAAGATGAGGAGTCTCTTCAAATCCCTGGCCATAAATCTATAAACCCATAGATTTTCTTCCTTCATACTGGCCTCAGGTACCAGGAAACTAAGGAAAAATGGATTTTGATGGTTGACTAAAGACATTAATATTCTCTCTAAAAAAAATTAAAATAGACATAATTAGATTTATATTAGATAAGGGAGCTCAATCGGCTCACCCAGTACCCAGAGAAGCAGCAGATCTCAAAGAAGCAAAAGAGTAAGAATATGCAGACAAGAACAGGAGGAAAGGGACTATCCCACAGTGAAAGCATTTTGCCAGGTTAGTGTAAAAAATATATCTTGCAGAACAAACTGGTTTAGGATTAAACCTGTTAAAGGAAAAAAGGTAGAAAAAAGCTATATGGAATAAGATCTATAAGCAGAGAGTTTGACACCGTAATTTAGGCTAAAACTCAGAGAAATCTTTGGTGAAAATGTAGCATTTTGCTGATCTTAAGGGTACATTAAGGGTAGAAACAAAGCAAGGAGAATTTATGCTAAAACAACTTCTTCATATACCTGTGGGTAGATTCATATATTTTCGTTTAGTATTGTACAATTACCAGTCTCATTTATTACCTACCAAGATGTGAAACCACAAGGTGAGGTCAAAGTATCATCAAGGGTATCTTCATCACTTCAGTATCATTGCCTTAAAAAGCACTGACCAGGAGAAGTAGATGACCTCATTTCAAAATTATTACAGTACAGAGAACTCAGTTTCAACATTATAATTCATTTTCCTACAGAATATTTCAAATTTATGACCAGTTTCCTGACATATAATAGCTAATCGTTAAGGATAGCCACTTTAACATAATATGAATACGCATTTCTCCATAGGTAATACAACAGTTCCTGCATTAGCATTATTGACTAAGGTGCATTTAACTTCTTCACTAATACTTAATGGAAGGTTAATGCATAAGTCGGAAGATTAAATGGCTTTTACTTAAAACAAGTATATTGATTAAAATAACTTACTGTGGTTTTTAAAGATGATTATATAAAAGTAGTCACACTTTTTAATATTTTATTAAATATTATGATCCAAATGTGGGCTTCACGGACCAAAATTACTGGAAGTTATTGTACTAATTGTGCCTTGAACTAATTATTGCTCATAGTTAACAAATGAATATTTTATACTGAAAGGTTACAAATCATTCCTGCTAAATTCAGCACTCAAAGTTAGCTTCATTCCATGAGTCTAGGAATTGCCCTGCTACTGTAAGCACAGTCCTTCATTTGCCACCTCATCTTTCTTACGCATGGCAGTACTGAACAACAGGGTAACCTTCCAATACAAATTACCTGTTCATTTCCAATGAAGC
The DNA here is from genome assembly GCA_013186435.1 of Turdus rufiventris. Taxonomy (NCBI): domain Eukaryota; kingdom Metazoa; phylum Chordata; class Aves; order Passeriformes; family Turdidae; genus Turdus; species Turdus rufiventris. The sequence continues at coordinate 1,337,964 of PYHW01009189.1, read as the reverse complement.
GTGCTTCTATTTTCTTTTCACAGGCTAACATTGCTATTCAAATGTATGTGCTAAATTCTATACACATGGTATTTCTAATTCCTACATGTAACCATGAAGCTGGGGCTAGGCAAATTGACTTGCGGTAGGTTTAGTTTCAAATTTGAGATTCTGCACATACACAGCACTTAGGAGCTGGTCTTACAGTTGTAAGAAATAAAATGCTTAGGGCCATTTTTCCATTGATTCACCTTATTTTCACCTCAGTTAAATTCTTATGCTGACAATTTTTTGTGTTATGCTATGCAGAGCTTCTCCTAGGACTCTTGTTACCTGTTATCCTGAGCCTTTTCACTATTGTAGAATTGTTTCCATCAAAGGAAAATTATTTTGGGATGAAATGTTAAAGCATTTCTGCAAACACTGTGTATTAGTAACAGTGTATTAAGTTATGCAGTGCCATTGACAACCATTGTATGATGCTGAGATTCAAGTCATGCACCAAAGTAGGTGAGTCTGGTAAAACATGTTTTGGTAATGCCAGCTTTTTGATTCAAACCAGCTCTAATCTTAGGTGAATGCTAAGATTAGCCTGTTTGTGTACCTGACTGGTACTGTGATTCTCTTTGTTTCCTGAGAGGCACTGCACCTGCAAGACATCTCTCTTTACATCTTGCAGAAACACAGCTGACCTGTCACGGCTTTTGTTTGAACTAGATTTTCAAAGGGACCTTAGGTAACAGTAATAAGGTCACATGGTGTAAAAAATCCACTAACAACTATGTTCCTCAGACCTGTTTGTTCACTGAGAAAAGAATAAAGATTGGCTGTAATGTTTCATGGCTCTGGTAGACAACATTTTTTATTTATCTTCCTTTTAAAATTTCACTCATGCTTCTTTAAGTGTAGCATATACTTACTAAAACTCAAATGGAATAAGTAATTAGTGTAGCAAAACATGGCTAAGATAGCATGAAAACTTTTCATGTTAGAAAAGGGATGACTACAAAGAGATAAGATTGTCCAAAAAATTTTGAGTGGCTGGAAGACAGTAAGCAAGAGGCTATTCACTGCATCTCCCCAGGCAGGTACCAAGTAGGACATTGTGTTCAAAGAAGAGAAATATTTCTGATGAAATATAATACAGCTTGCAACAGAAGGCTGTAGGTTCTGTAAGTGTATATGGATTTGATAACTGATTGGATATATCCAAGGAAGTAAAATCCACTATGGGATATAAAATTCAAAACTCTGTTTCTGGATCAGAAAATTCCAAGCAGAAGAAGCATTTTGGAGAAATTCCCTTCTATTTTATAAAGTCAGTCCAAAACTCCTATGAATGATCAATTTTAAAGAGAAAACTGAAGGGATATAGTTATATACATATAGGAGCAATTGCTATCATATTTTTGCTTAATTTCCAGGGAAACATTTGAAAAAAAATAGTTTCAAAGTTGACTTCATCTTTTCCAATTTTGTTTCAGGCATAAATGTTGTTTTCTTTCAGTCCATTTTATCTAGAGAAAAAAAATAGTTTGGTAATACCAAAATACCTTCACACTCCTTTCAGTCTCACATTTTTTCAGAGCTGAGATGGAAATCCAGGTGGACTATTGTGGCAGTTATTTTCAATTTCTCCTTTAAAGTCCCTTGGGCACAAGTAAGTAGAATCTACAGCAAGACATTCTGTGTTTAATTGTTATTACATTCTTAATCCATTAAATCTTGAACCAGCAAAAGACGATGTTATCATCCATGAAAAAGTCTAAAGAATGTTGCTATAAAAAGGGCTGAAAGTACAAATAATGTCTGATTGAGTGATGGTGAACTGATTCAGTTTAAATTAAATTATAGTAGGTTTGCAATGAGAACTTGGGTTTCAAAAGGGCAAACCTTAATAAATTAAGGGAACTCATTACCAAAGTTGCTGACTACACTGACCTCTGAGATCTGAATGTGGAGGGGGTAAACATTTTAAAGAAATCTATCAAATCAGTGGTACTGCCATAAGATTACAGGATAGGAAATGTCAAGAGTTGGTATAAAGGAGCAGAGGTGAAAGAGAAGGGTAGGAAGAGATTAGTCTGATCTCAGTAGCATGCTAGGCTTTAGCTTTTAAAGGGCTGAATAAAATAATTGAGATAGAATAGAAAATGCAGCATAGGTTGATTAAGGCAGGACTAATCTGATATTCTTTTCTGACAACATTTTTTTTCTACAGAAGGAAATGCAAACTTGATTTGCTAAAGTATTTGATATGGGGCCACATAGGAAATTACTACTTCTAGAGAGTGCAGGGATTAGGAAAATCATTGTAAGTTGGATGAAGAACTGTAAAGGACAAAAAAGCTTGTTGACAATGAACTATTGGGTTCTATGAAGGCTGTTTAGGGAGTTCAAGTATCCTGGGACTGATCTGTCTAATCCTGTTAATGACATTTAAAAAGCAAAAAAACCTAGGAAATTGCAGAAGTAAAACTTATAGATGAGAAAAACTGAGTTAGCAAAGAAAAAGCCATGTGTAGATATCAACTGGCCATAACTGACTGATCTTGAGGGACTAAAATACTGGAAAATGTGAATCAATTGGTTTCAGGATGAGTAACAAGATTTCCTCCACAAAAAGGTAGCATCAGCTGAAAAAGAGTGTTGAAGACATAGAGATTTTTATCTTTCTTAGATGATAAGAGTGACTGGAAGGAGTTAAACTGCTACCCAAAGAGATTTAAGATTAAATATTTTTACTTCTTTGCACCAAGTGGCAATTTACTACTCAGAGGGAAAGAGAGTTTCTTTCAAAGAGATTCAATAGTATTTTCTTCTAACAAGCCAAATGAAGGCTTAAGAAAATATGTAAAACCTTCATTAAAAAGTTTAAATTATAAAAAAAAAGAGCAATGCCATTTAAAATAGGTCTTAAAAAACAAGTGAAGAAACTATATCTGTTATGAGAGGCAAGTAGACTCAGTGACCCAGAAAGCCATTGCAGTCCTGTGTTGACTAGACACACTAGAAGGACAAGAGGTCTAGAAGACACAAAAGCAACCTAGGACAGCAAAATGTAACACAGACAAATACTAAAATAACTTTATTGTATGAGCCTTTAAGTAAAAAAAAGAAAAAACTTCAACAATGTCCTAATTTATATTTTGTTTTTTAGGATTAAACCAACACTGGCTATGCTAATATAAGTATTGATAATTAATAAGTATTAAACAAACATTTCAAAGAAAGATTAAGGTTCTATTTTTTTTCTTTAAATAAGAATGTGGATATGCTTTTTATCAGTTTTATTGTTAAAGGGCAAAAGAGTGAAGCAGTGTGAATCAGTAGTAATAAACAACCTCTGTTGCATCCCCTGGGATTAAAAACAGATTGAATTGCTTGGGTCCAATACAGGGTGCCTGTCACAACCAGAAACAACCAAACCAAGAGGGGGATGTGGTGCTCCAGTGAATGGAACATCTTCCTCTATCTGCTCCAAATACAACTTTCTTCTAAGCTAAAACAATTGTGAGAAAGAAATAGAGAGAGGTTGTTTTTTTGGTTTTGTTTTGCCGAGGTCACAGCTTTCCCATGACAAAGCAAAGACATGACTTTGACTGACTGGCATGGGCTGTCTGAGTAAAAACTGTAGCTGCCCTTGTGCTGATGCACCCCAGAGCATGCAGGCACGGGTGGTGCTGCAAAGCCAGGCTGCACGCTGTCTCTTCCCTGCTGTGTGAGCAGGCAGCGCCCGTGACCGCAAGCAGATCAGGCTGACTGAGCTGCCCTGAATCCCTCCGGGACCACTTGACAATGACCTGAACTGCTGAACTGTCTTTGACTCTAGTTATAACTGTTATAAACAATAATTATTAATATTTTCATAATGACAACACTACTATTTGAAATATTCCTAAAGTGTTCAATTTCCTTCAGCTTCTTTCAGATTTTAACTAAATAGGAAATTTTACGAACTAGTGGAAGTGTTTTTTCTATTCAGAGATTCTGACTTGAGTCTGACTAATACTGGTTTACAGAGAAGCAAACCATTTTACTTAAATCTTGTGAAAATTGAGTCTTTCATAAGGTCAGTTGCTGTGATTTCAGAATGTTCAATGATACTATTCTCCAACTTTTAGGGGTGCAAAAAACATGTTTTAGAACAAAGCCTGCCTCCCATCTGAAAGGAGATTTTTAGTACTGCTATATGGGTATAGGAAGCACTCATTGCTTTGTGCTGCAGTCTTCAAAGAATTTGTCTTGATTTTAAAGGACTTAGAGCAATGTGCAAACACCAGAGCCTAAGCTGTTATTTGGGTAAATTAGTGTAATAATTTATACACTTATGAATCAGTCAAGGTATTATAATAAATACATTTAGAATTATATTGTTTTGATTTTTATGCAAAATATATTTTATAAATTTAAAATGATGGATTTTATAAGTTTAATTTAATTTTATAAAATTTAGTGTGTTTAAAGGCAGTAGGAAGAGTTCTGAAGACCTTTTTCCAGCAACAAAACTCCACAACACTTTTAAAACTGGATTTGAAAGAGAACTTCACTTTCTGTGCTGAAATGTCTGTTCTTTTTCAAGATCCTACTATCTCAACGAAAATAATGTGGTGAAACTCAAATTTTTCCTTACCTCAGTGCATGCAGATAATTACTTACTTTGCCATTAAATAGGTATTGTTGAGGTCTCAATATTTACATCTGGAAGCAAATTTCAGAAGAAGACTATAGTGCTCTTAAGTAAAGCTCAGCTCTGCTTGCTAAGCCTTCCTGAAGGTCCAGCAAGATTTCCAAGGTCATATGGCTTTGAAAATCTGACAGCAGTTGAGTGCACTGAACAATGTAAGTTCATTTTCCTCATTTGTGTGCAGAACAACCCATCATTAACCCAGCCTAAGAATCCATCTACCTCCTTGAGGAGAGAGGCAGCTACTCTAAAGTAAATATAGAGCAGAAATGCTATGTACATGGAAGTGTGTAGTGTCCAATGACAGCAATACAGGCAAATGTCCCACACCTCTGTGACTGGCCATGACAATGAAAATAAAAATATCATATGCTGATATAGTTGCTATTCAGTTCATGAGAAGACAGTAACAGTTAAACTTGTAATTTCATTAAAGTTAGTATGAAAAAGGAGCTGGTTTTAATTCAGAAAAGTACCCACCATGGGCAGTCCCTAAAACACATCCTTCTTAATAGCTCAGGTACCTAAATTAGGGATGGAGCTATGCACTTCCTTCTCCCTGGTACAGTTAACATCTGACCTTCCGCATCATGGCTATAGCTGGTTAATGTATTTATTTACTCACACAGTCATGATCCACAATGAATTCCTCAGCCTTCCTCAGGAGAAACAATTGAAGCCTTTCATCTGCTCCTGAGGTAGTAGCAATGCAGCAGAAAAATGATTATGAAAGAAAAGCAACAAAAACTGTGAGAGGAAAAAAAAAAAAAAAGAGAAGGCTTGAACTGTAAACATACTCATCTAAAATGAAATATTTAAATTCTGTTAGGATTATTTCATTACCTGAAAGACAAAAAGCTGATAGATTAGGGAGTGGAAAAAGTCTAATGCTTCATTTGCATGTTTTGTTATGGCAAGCTATAGAACTGCTGGGGTGGCAAGAATAAGACTAAAAAACTTCCTGTAAAGATGGGAGTTAACTCTGAACTAAACACCCTCTTGAGCCTTTCTATTATACTATCAGAAACAAACACATCTTAAACATAAATTGTTTTAACTGTACTCTGGGCACATTGACTGGGTCAGGTTAAGCAGGACACATACCACTTTCTATTTTCAGTTCTAATTAATTTAAACAAGAAATAGATGTGCAAACTGTGATCATTATGTGTGTGTCTGAAGCAGAATTGAAAGCATTGCAAGAAACACTGAAAGAGGTTGTAATATTTAGCAGGTACGTTTTAAGTTCTAAGTTCTTGGGAGCAACTTTCCCATATTTATTATTTTAGATACATCAAGAGTGAGAGTGAGAGATTGACCTTGCTTGCATGCTGGCTGCACACCAAAGCCCCTCTATCCCTCACCCTCCTCAGCTGGACAGAGGAAAGAGGTTATTGTGAAAGGATCATGGGCTGAGATAAGGATATGGAGAGATCCCTCACCAATTAAATCATGGGAAAAACAAACATCATTTTGGAAATTAAACAGTGTATTGTCAATCAAGCTAGAGCAGAATAGTAAGAAACAAAAATTAAATATTGAAACACCTTCCTCTCATGATTCCTTTCTTTCTGGACTCAACTCTGTTCATGATTTTCTCCCTCATGATGTGCAGGGGACAGGGAATGGGAATCATGATCATGACATATCTGTGCTGCTCCTTCCTTCTCAGGGAAGGGTTCCTTCTCCTGCTCCAGCATGGAGTCCCTAGCACAAGAGGCAGTCATTCATGAACTGCTCAAATGTGAGTTGTTGCCATGGGCTGCAGTTCTTTATCCCAGCAAGGATTTGTCACAGGGTCACCGATCTCTCCAGCACAGCTGTTCCAGTGTGAGGTCCTCTCTCCACGGGTTCTCTGGGTCCACAGGTCCTGTCAGGCTGCTCCAGTGTGAGCTGCCCGCAGTGTCACACCTCCTTCAAGAATGTCCACCTCTCTACCTCTGTGAGCTGAGGATGGATCTCTGCTCCACCATGACCTCCGCAGGCTGCAGGACACGGCTGCCTCACCCTGATCTCACAAGCTTTGCTCCAGCAGCACCTCGTGTCGCACCTTCGCTGATTGTGAATATGTGTGCCACATGTTCTTACTCTTTTATCCTGGCTACACTTGTACAACAGGCTGCTATTTTCCTCCCTGAAGAACCGCAACTACCAGCAATGGGCTCAGCCTTGGGCAAGTCCTTCTCAGAACTGGCTGGCACTGGCCCTGGCCAACATGGAGACAACCCCTGGCATCTTCTCCCGGAAGCTTTCCCAGGGCCTCTTTGCTACCAAGCCCTTGCTATGTAATTAAATTCACCTAGATATGTGAATCTATTAATTTAATCTATATAAAAGAAGAGATTTTAGTAAGAATTTACAGTTGTTACAGTTAGATTTCTGCTGGAAAGAAATATGAATTTGTTAAGAAAACTAAAAAACACCAATGCTTAATTTGTTAAAGGTTGTTTGCATAGAACCCACCAAAAAATCTGAGTTTAAAAAAAAAAAAAAGTTTTTATCCATTTCAGAATAAGTGGTACTAAGATATAAAGATATCAGTAAAATAAGCGGTGAAAACCTTAAAGTGAAAGAAAATTAAATTCCATTTTTAATTTTGAAAATTTCAGGAAGAATAAAGGCCCTCAGATTTTAAATAGTTAATTTTTGCTAAAATCCCTTGTACTGGTAATATAAACACAATCATAATGACCATGTTGGTGAGCATCTCAAGTCTAATGACCAAGAAAAATTTTAAATTTCACCTTCCCCTCAGGTAAGCCCTGTTGCACTAAGATGGTGAGTCCTACGTACTTAGTATAGAGCACAAAGGGAGCCTGATCATGCTTGAATGAGAGTGTTAACATTGCCTTGAATAGGAGCAAGATTGCTCCATCAGTCTAGATTTTCTTTCTTCTCCTTCTTCTTTTGTTTCAGATTGGTAACTCTGGCTTGAGCTGTCAGTCAAAAACCTTGCTAGATGAGATTCAATGGCACATTCATATTTCCAATGACATTATGGATTTATATTATACATATATTTACGTTTCACTTACAGTTTAATAGCAATAGACCTTTAGAACATGAGTGCTGAACAAACCTGATTGATTTCTCGTATTAGGAGTCCAACTTTGGCTTACGTTTTTTACATAGAGAATGAATGTTTCCTAAATGTACATAAATTCAGCTTTTGCCCTTACTGTATTTACTATATTCTGTAAAAGGCTTCAAAGATTTTTATTTCATATGGCAAATTTGGGGAAAAGTTACTTATGGTTTTGGCTTGCTGCATTAATTGACTTTGATAATTAACTCTAATCAGCTACCCATATCTGGAAAGTACATGGTTTTTAAGGTGTTTTTCATAATTTTTTCAGGTAAGAAAAATAAAAGCTTACTTTAGGTAAAAGCTCCACTCTGAAGGCTTTAATTGAACACTCTCAGTGAGGTATCTTTATTATGGATTCCATACGATTTAATCTTGACTTAAAAAGCATGTTGCTGATCTTGGACTGCATAGAATTTTGTAAAAACCTTCAGGGTGGGATGAATTCATTGCATTGCTTAAATATTACAGCTTGAAAATTTCATTGTACTTTAAAAATATTTTTTCCAGTCTAATATTTTTCTTTCATCTGAGCTGTGCTCTCAGTGAGGTGAACTAATTTCTTTATAACCAGTAAGAACTAAAGCCAGTTGGCATGCTTTCCATACTAGCAGGTTTTCTATTAAATTAGATGTCATTAAGTCAGGCTGAAACAAGGTTTGGTTCTTGATTTATTTCCCTCAAAACCTTTTGCAGAGGAGGCAATGCACTAGTTTTCAGTTTAACTGGTAAATACATTTGTTTAAGACTTTCCAGGCAATAAAACATATCATAAGTTAAGTACTAAATAATTATTTAAATTATTGACTCTTGCAATATTCGAATACTCTGCAAATCCAATCCTATCAGGCTACAGAATGACCTTCTAAATTATCAAACTGAACATAGGGCTGAAAATGTCCTTTTTTTCAGCTTTAGTGTCCCAAGAATTATGCCTAACAGTCAATTAGTTTATTAAATCTAACAGGTTTTTTTTACTTTAAAATCTATGGTTGTGAAAACTACAGTAATTTTACAATTATAAGCCGCACAATTTTGACTAAAATTTTGGTCTGAACTCAAAATGCGGCTTATAATCAGGAGTGGCTTATATACGGACAAAGAACGAAAAGTTGCTGGTTTAGTTTGGAGGACAGGTGTCTGCTGAGAAAGGCAGGAACTTCTCTTTGAAATGGAGAATGTAAAACCCCTCCCTCCAAATTATTAGAATTTTGAAATCAAGAGGCTTTCAGGCAAAGATATGGGAATTAGGAATAACAGTTCTTTACTAGGGAAATTAAAATAAAAATACAGTACTACAAATAAACAAACTCCAAAACCTGACAAAGTCAGAGTACAACCTGACACCCTGTCAGGCAGGGTGTTGGTAGCAGTTTGATTAAATGATGGCTGCAGTCCCCTTGCAGTGACAGATGTGATTCAGTTGGAGCAGTGCTCCTGTAGAAGGTGCAGTTTCCCTCTGGAGGTCCCGTGGTGATGTGGAGAAATCCGGTTTTCCTCTGGAGTCCAGTGGAGAAAGGGGCTACCTTAGTGTCCAAAACCTGTTTTATTTTGGTAAGAAATGCTGGGCTCTTCCCCTTGGCTGGAGCAACTCCCAATGGGATGCAGTAATTTTATCAGTCCCACAGTGGGACTCAATGGGCCATTAGCAGAAAATGATTCACTGGAGGAAGGATGGGTTTTGAAAAGAACAATGACCTGTTTGATTTCAATGTGTGGCCCATTAGCAGAATATCTGCCGTGGAGATAAGGATCACTGCCCCCACCCTCAACAGATGGTGATAGAATAGATACCTTTTATCACACTCTGTATTGTAACGTGCAGCTTAAAACCAGGTACAGCTTGTAATCCTGAAATTATTGTACTTTAATAAAAAACTATCTTTGGTTTACTGGAGTAAGTAATATAGAAGGATAAAATATAGAATATAGAAGAAATATAGAATATATGTAAAACAATATTTTCCATGACATTTCTTGCACACCATACCCTGTGTTTACTGTGGTTTTAAAAATTACTTTGGATGCATTTGTTCTTGGGTTTTAAATGCCATGGTCTTCAAAGATGCTCCCTTCAGTAGTACCATTGTCTCCAAAACCTTAGAGAAAATGCAATTTTAGCCTTGCATTCATTGACATCTCTCACCTTTTTTTTGTTCACTTTAGTCCTCTGGTTCATCCATGCTCTTGTTTTCAAATTGTCAGTGCGGTATTTTCTGTGATCACTCTTTCCACACCATCCTTTTCCTTTTATTCTTGTTTTTGTTCTCATTCAGTCTTTCAGAACTGTCATATACTCTAAATCACACTTTATAATTATTATATTTTTAAAAGCTTCTAACTATACTTTTCGTGTCCTTTCTCCCCCACTTTTGATATTCTCTAGCTCTTAAAATTACTTCTCAATATATTTGGTTTTTTTTCATTTTTTGAATGTTAGCTTAAATAGACATTTCTTTATTTTATTTTCAGTATGTTACCTCGTTCTCACTCAAGATAATCAGAAGTTTACATATTTCTTTTTGTATATAATTAAGAAATTTATTTCTTTTATTTGTACATTTTTTTCATTGTTTTGGGCAGTAATTTGAATGAAATTAACCATGTGCACCTAAAATTCATTATGATAGTTAGTATAAAAGTGTGTCTTAGGTGATTTAATTCAAATTAAATTGCAAAAGGTGGTGTAGATTTATACCTTATAACATGTTTCATACAAATTTCCTATTTTGCTATGATCCTTTGAATATTCTGTCTTTTCTTTCTTATCTGACATACAAATTTCCTATTTTGCTACGATCCTTTGAATATTCTGTCTTTTCTCTCTTATCTGTCAGGAACTATGTGCTGTTGCTGGGTCTTCAAATCTGCATTCTTTTCTGAATTTCAGAAAGAAGGATGAAGGAATTTGAATATAATCCCAGTTCATATTAAAATCAAACTCCAGTTATAAAAACTTTATGTTTGAGAAATAGGAAATGGGAAGAACTAGGTTCTGCAGATGAGGAAGTCACTACGTCAGGTCAGCACTTCTTGGAATAATATATTATTATATTCATTTAGTTAGATTATTATATCACAGTACACATTCTCCATTCTCTCCCATTGTCCATGCAGCTGTGCACCAAGGGAACTTTCAACTATTGACGATATTGTTACCACCCAGTTTGTCTAGATATTAACGCATCAAGTATAAGACTTCCTAAAGATCCTCCTTCAAATTTTGTGGAAATCCTTCTTTCTTATGTTCTTTTACTCCATTCTCTCATTTCTATGCCTTAAGAAAATGCCCTGAATTTCTGCAGGATGATGGAGAAAGGAGCAACCTACCAGATGACTGCCACTTTCCAACAGCTGCGCTGCATCCCCACAAATACTCACACTGTGAAAGTGTGATAGTTTTGTAACTGACTTATGTTTTACTACCCAGCTACATCCATATCCATAAATAAAGCAGATCTATTCTTCAGCTTCAGTCTGAATAGTATGGCAGAGATCACAACCATATGTGGAAAATAGTAATTCCCTTTAATTTGTTCATATAGTAATAGATGCTACAAAACACTGAAAAGTAGGGATACTAAGAGGATAAGTTGCAATGCAGTTGAGTTGCATGGGGGTAGGATGCCCAAAGAAGATTCTGGAAAAAAACACATGGAGGGAAGCAGAAACTGAAAACACCCTCCACTGAGATTGTCTCCTCCCTTTTGTTGTGACAGTTTTTAATGTGACTATAAACCAGCTATGTGGTTTGCAATTTCCATCCCTGGGGTTGGGCCTTCAGACTGTATATTGTTATGAAAGCAAAGCCTGATATTAGAGCTAATTTGGAATACCGGTTTTTCCTTAAAACACAATTCTCTCACTAGATTGAGAAAAAATTGGCAAGAAAGACACACAAGACTATTCTGGCTCAATGTACATAAATTTCACGTGTATAAGGCGCATCCTTTTGACTAAAATTTTGGTCCAAACCTGGAAGTGCCCCTTATACTCCAGAGTGCCTTATATATGGACAAAGCTTGGAAATTTGCCAACCCGGAAGTGCGAGCTATGAGCTGAACCGCGAAGTGAGGCGGGCGTGGGGGCCAGGCAATGAGCCAAGCCAAGCCAAGCCGCGCCAGCCAGCGCCGGGGGCAGGTGGGAGTGCTGGGACCTGCAGCAAGGGGAGGGCACCTGGGGCTGCATTTAAAGGCTACGCCAATCTGTGACAAATGTTTGCAAATTGAGCACCCACCAGTAAACCTCACGATCATGCTATTCTGTTACTAATTCGTTACTTTGTTGCGTGTAGATCCTAGCTGCAAAAAAAAAGTGCGCCTTACAGTCTGGTGCATCTTCTATATGGACAAAGTTTGGAAATTTGCCGACACCTGGAAGTGCACCTTATACTCGTGAAATCACTGTAATTGCTAGATCCTTTTTGCTGTGGCACAATTCACTGGGAGGAGCTTAGATTCAACTTGGCAACTATATCCATTCCCTTATGTTCCACTGCTCGCTCAGTATAAATCTCAATGTTTGTAGACAGCAACTTTATCTAACTATTATTCTAAGCAAATATTGTGAAAATAAATTTATAATTTCTTAGCTGTTCCCTCTGATTTATTCTTAAAAGGAGATCCAAGATTTATTGATCCCAGCAATTTTGGTTAACAACCCCTCTGGAAGATAATTCAGACTGGCAAATGAGTGCCAGTCTCCACATGAATCACCAAAAGCAAAGACTGTTTGCTGCCTCTTTTCATCTGTGATCCCAACAGAGTCCACAGAGCTGTCTACCTGGATTTTCCCCCAGGAAAACACATTTACCCTTCTCAATTCCACAGATCTGCAAATGTTTTATGGGTGGCTGGGTGTGCAGAGAGTGGGGAGCCTTGCTCTTACTGCCAGAAGTAGCATACTCCTCGAAAATTCCTGCTCTGCATCACTCATGTCTTCCTTTTTGTCCTCAGGGGCCTGTAGTGGTTTGACCTTGGCTGGATGCCAGGTGCTCACCAAACCACTCTATCACTCCCTTTTCCAGCAGAACGAGGGGGGAGAGGTTATGATGGAAAACAACTTGTGGTTGAGATAAGGCAGTTTATTAAAACAGAAACAAAAACAAAAAACCCCAGACAGACAACACAAACAAAAACACACACAAAAAAGTGAAAGTTTGCACATATATGGGAAAAGGGAAAAGTTAATTTGTACTTCCTATCAGTGAGTGATATTCAGACACTTCCTGGGAAGCAAGGCCTCAGAGTGGATCTGCTGGAAGGCAAACATCGTTGGATTACAAATACCCAACCCTTTCCTTTTCTCTCTCCCATAGCTTTTTTATCTGAGCTGAAGTCACACGGTATGGAATATCGCTTTGGTCAGCTGGGCTGGCTGTGTTCCCTCCCAGGATATTTCCCTCTCCCAGCACCTTGATACCATTGAGATGGAAAGTCAGAGGGACTGCGCTGCCCAGCAGTAGCCAAAACCCTGGTGTGTTGTCACCATCCTTCCAATCCACTACCAGTGTGAAGCACGGCACTGTGGGGAGAAAATGAACTCAGTCTCAGTCAGACCCAGCAGAGGGCCTTGGGCTGTGGTCTCTGGAGTGTCCCTCCCACTGACCCCCATTCATTACCTCTTATCACCTCTGGTGAAGCCTGTTCCCCTTCTGCAGACTGCCACTACTGTCAGAGCTCACTTGTGACAGGAGAGACTGCTGCTATCACTTCTGGCCTGTGGCCCACAGCATTCCCTGTTGACCATGCCCAGCACAAAATCATTCACAATCAGTATTTTTCAGTGACAGAAACAGCTGCACAAGCAGGATAGGCCTGACCCACAGTTCACATTGGAGCACATCCCTTCCACTAGCTGCATTCTGGAACTGCTATGAACCCCTGCGTACCAGCTGCCCCTTTAGCTGCTTTGCTTGTGTTTGCACACTCTGCTGGAAATGCCCCTGACTGTGGTGTTCCTTAACTATCAGATAAATACGAAGCCTGAAATCAGCCTGCTCTATCTTCTGTGAAGTTTCATACTTTTCAAGGAACATTCTACTCTGCCTTGCAATTCTCCCATCACACCTCATTTGCCTTGAATCACTAGGTGTACTGTGCAGTGGTTTATTTCACACCTCAGTCCCAGAATTGGCCCAAGAAAGCCAACAAAGGATACTCAGCAGTAGTCATGAAGCCTGGGCAGGTCATGGGGTATATCAATGGTGCAACTAGGCTAAGAGAAAACTCAGTGAGAAAGGAGGTTTTAAATGAAATGTGAAGACTGAGAAATGCTGAACAGGAGAGATTATAAAAGCAAATGAGATTTCAGGGAAGAGGCAGTATTAAAATAAAGAAGAAAAAGGAGGAGGGATTGCTTGGAGCAGGTTAAACAGAAGGTACAATGCAGAAGGAAATTGACAGAGAGAAAAGAAAAATCTGTGCCCAATAGAGATTGCTCTTTCAGATCTTGAAATCAGCATTCTTCACTCTAATCTGTATTCAGCTTCCAAGAAATAAAAATCTCTCTGTGAAAATAATTCTTTGGTCCTTAGCTTAGCATTTGTACAAAGAAAGTAATAGCCTTTCACCTGACAAATTAGGCCACTAAAGTTTGTGAGGCACTTAAACTGATGAATGTTGAAAAAAGTCTGAATTAGGTCTGTCTACAATGCAGAGGATGAATTGTGTGCTGGAAAAGGACAAGACATCATAAACAACAGAGACAAATGATAAGAATTTCCATAATTTGTACCAATAGATAACGGATTCAAGGGGAAAAACAAAGCAGTCTGAACTCACGAGTTGAAAATGTTGTCCCAATGCACAAACTCTGACCAAGGGAGGACAAAATAAATATTGATTTTTGAATGGTTAGTAACATCCCATTAACAAGATACTTTTTGAGCATAATAAATATTTGTCATCAGAGAACCAGTGTATTTTTCTGAGACTTACTCTTCTCTAGTATTCTGCATAAATTAATCAATAGCTAAATCAATCACTCAAGCCCTTAACAGCAGAATAGCTATTTCAGCTTTACAAATTAAACATCTTCCCTTCTGTTTCCTTTCTGTTTGTTATGCTACTCTGAATTTCCACATTTTCCATTTTTTTTTTGGCCTTTTGCACAAATATGTGCTCAACTATCTGGACTTTTCCTGCCTCTGATCACATGTTGAAGTGAAGCAGTACGATCATCTCAACCTAACCCGGGTTTGCTACTTTCTACAGCAATTTCAGTGTCTGTTTCAATACTTGCATCTTTTTCTTAAGCATGAAAATCTGCTTGTGGAGTAACTGCAGTATTCCTGGTCTGGATTCATAAATACCACTAGGGTGCTTGACTCTTCTATTGTCTGCTTTAATCCCAACCCATGCTTCTTGGCTTGCTGGAATCTGTTACTGTAGAGCACTCCGTGGCATCTCTGCCCGTGACATTCTTCAGAAATTCCATGTGGTTTTTTTTCTTTGTTCTTGTTGGTGGTCTTTGGGTTTTTGTTTTTGGTCTTTTTTTTCCTTTTAGAGGAAAAGAGATTTCCACTATTGGTTGTTCTTATTCATTTTACTATACTTGAAAAAGGAGATATGTTTAAGGAAAATTCTTTAGTTTTTCTTTCTAGTTGAAAATATAGAACTTAAGTGGTGCACTTCATCTGGTGCCTTGATATGGGAAGGAAAACTCCTGCTATGATAATGCATGAGTTTTCACCCTTTATTTACCACCCTATTAAAAGCTTTGGTTCTTCTAAACAATAACGTGACTAGGACACACACAGTATGATACAACCAGAGATGACACTGCACTACCAGTATGCTGGGGGCTGGGTTCCTGTTTATGGTTAAACCCTGATGTTAATTGATGAAAATAGTTCAGGAAACAGAAGCTCATGCATTTTTATCAGCTCAGCTTGCATAGATCTCATACAATTTATTTAAAACCTACATTCAACACATTGAAAAGTGATACTAAATCCAGGTTTAAAACCTAATTCTGAAATCCATGCTATGCATGAATAATTACTGTTTAACGAAATTATAGATGCTGGGATAAATGCAAACCAATCCTTCATTGCAAACAGCAGAAGAGACCTAACAGATAACACAAAGAGATACCGTATACATCCACTGAACATCCACTTAATTTGCAAGAGTTCAAAGGACATTCAATCCCAACAGAATGACATCAAAAAGGATTGTAAAAATGTCTTGTCAAGCAGCATTGTTGTGCTGTCTAACTTTTTAATCGTAGCATAATGTTAATGTTATTAGAGTTTCTATAAAGACACACAAGGGTCAAGGATGCCAGAGGGAAAAAAATAGAAAAAGGGGAAAGGAAGGAAAGGTTACACATGCTAATTACATTTTCTGGAGCTTAGCATGATGGTGTGACCTATATTTCTGCATTTGGGCCTGATGATATTATTTTAAACTATTCTTTCAATATTGACTGCTTTTAGAGTGGGATATGAAACCTGTTATAGAATATCAGGGAAAAATAAAGTATTCTTGCACTGCTTAAAGCTAATTCCCCTCAGTTCTTCTTACTGGAAAGTCTTTTATTTTCAGTTTATCTAAATTTATGCTTTAATTCTTCCATACACAAGAAGATGAAGTAAGCTGCACATTTGCAGAGATACATATACACAGTGGTTCTTCAGTAAAACTCATTTGATACCCATTGAGACCTGCAATTGCATGTGCTGAGCAGCACAAGGTTGTTTTCAAGTCTTCGTGTAACAATCATAGATATTAAATTGGTTGCCTTATTGTCAGATAAAAATTAATATCTACATGAAATCTGCACTTACTTTTACATATTTTCACTTAGTTTCAGGTAAGAATGTCATGAGTAACACAAATAAGTCCAAGAATTTCATGTCTTTCGTGGTGCCAGTGGTGAAATTTGCTGTTTTTCTTGGGCATTTTTTTACATCATTATTCATATTTTTACAAGCTTGCCCTATATTGCAACTTTGCTGTTAAATATTGCCTCTAACCTGTAGTTAGCATGGTCTATTTAAATTTCAGTTGGAGAAAAAGACACCTTCTTTTTGTATTATATGATCAAAATTTTGAATCTCTGTAATTTTCTTCCTGCTCACAGAAACAAAGCATCTAGGCTGACTGAGAAAGCCTTTTCTACGAGCTATAAATATTTGCTGTTTGTAAAACCTCAATGAAGGATTTAGTTATTAAAAAACTAAAGGAAGAAAATTACTAATAATGATTGGTTTGAACTAATGAGATGTTTTTATGCAAATGTATGAACCTTAAATATGACCTGGAAACAAAAGACTGCTTAACAGTTACTAGTAAGCTATACATTAGGAGATCAATTAAAGAGAATTTCTTTCTAATGATCAAGCTGTACAAGAGTTGCTATGGAAACCTGGAAAAGGAGAGATTCAGAATGCAAAATAGCAATAGAAACAAAACCAATATTTGTAAACAAGTATTGCAGAATGTGTATAATTAGTTAAATAATAAAAGACTGCTTATTTTCCACTCCAATATATTTGAAAGAAGGGCATGTTTCCATATGAAGGTGCCAGTTTAGTTGATGTTCGGATGCCACAAAGAAAGATGATGCCAAGAAAATATTTCTGTAATCAATAACAGTTCACTAAATTACAAAATGGGATAGAAAAGCAAAATTACTTTAAAGGTCTCAAGGAATTGCACAGTCATGTCATTACAAATTGCTGGCAAATTAAAAAACATATCTATGAAAGAAAGTGCAAAGACAAGTGGTTAAAAACAAGATTAATTCCTTCCCCTATATCTTAAAATAACATAGTACTTGCATCAGAAGAAGCTTAAAATATCCAGATTGTTTTATATGAAGAGTGCTGACTGCTTCATAGGTTTTAATTTCATTTTTTCTATATCTTGTGCAGTTGGTGAATACCCATAAAATGTATATGAATATGGTGTTAAATATAATTTTGTGTAAAAAAGAAAAAAAATATTCTATCATTAAGAACGCTTTTTCAACAGACAGAAAAAATCCAAGAACTCAAGTTTTCCTGTATGCAGAACATGTATTGCCAATATGTTCATGGAGAAACGTTCAAAGCAGGGTTGGTAACTGGAATTTCCTGTAAATACTTAAGGGCCTTCTTGCAATAAGCCACGGATATAGTGCACTAGATGCACTCTCTCTCCCTTTTGGTCTCCCATTTTCAGATTGTCCATGGATGCAAAGGTTTAGCTTCTTTGAGAAGAAAAAACACCAGGAAGTGTTAGGGTCTGGCAGACCGGGATCTGCAGCCTGCTCTCTGAGCAATGCTGAGGGAAAGGGGACCCTGACCCCAGAGGACATCAGCCTGGAAGCAATACCAACAGCTCCAACATCACAGCTCAGGCCTGATGGGCTGAGGAATGACCTCCTTCCTGGGACACACCAGTACAGCTCAGCTGGTAAACTGGGTATTTTTCAGCTATTCACAGAACCGCACAGCCCAAGCATGTGAACAGACTCCTAAAATTAGACTTTCATTTAAGTTGTTTTTCAGACCATTCCTGACAGTCTTGAAAGCAATAAAGGTCAACCTGTTCTGAAGAACATATTCATGTGGATGAGTACGTTTGACAATAAATTTGAAGGACTCTCATTTTGGAACTTGAAAAAGCTGCATTAAACAACTAACATAGAAGCATCTTGGGAAAAACTTCATTGTCATCAGTACTAAGGAGATGGATGGGAGGCTTTCTGATCATTTTTTTATGGTTCAAGTTAACCTAATGGAAGATGTTTTTCCTAAATTATAATTCTGCTACAGTCATGTATGATGGGACTACTAAAATTATCTAGTTACACATATACTTAACCCAATAATTAATTTCTATGCAAACTTACCAATGCAAATATGCTCAAAAATCCCCATCGATGTTTTTTTCTGTGTCTCATATCATCTACTGGTAATACCTTCCTAGTTTATAAATGTTATGTGAGGTTTGTTTAACCAGCTCTCTGAAACAGGCCTTCTAGGATAAAATCTCCTTAAAATGTTTGCTTCATACACTCAAGATCTTACTTTTTGTGGCAAATGACTCATAGTCCATAAATACTCATGGTTTTTTGAAATTGTGGCTCTACAGATGTAACTCTGATTAGAAGGCAGATGCCCTTCAGGGATAAAGCAGGAAAAGAAAGAGAAAAAAGGAATATTTAGCCAACCTGAAACAATAAATATTTATCAGGAAGAAAAGACTATTATTTCTGAAAGAAAATCTTTCAGACTTCCACTTCATGGGAAGGTCATTTTGGTTAGCTTCAATGAGATAATCAAGAAATCCAATTAGCTCTATATAGAAGTTACAAATCTGTTCTCATCAAAGAGCACATAGCCTACAGCACAAGCAAACAAAATGCTATTAGATTGAACCATTAAAAAGAAGAGTTGTATCCTGCTAATAAGAGGGGACTTAAAGGATTCAGTTAGAGAGTAACTAAAGAGAAAATAAATTGCAACCACTTGTCAGATCAATCCAAGTAGCTGACAATAAGTCATGGCTCACTAAAAAATAAATTTAAAAAAATATGTTTTATTGATTGATTTGTAAAATGAACTACAGCTCTTAGATTCATATATTTAAACTGCAAAAATCAGTGAAATCTTATGTGAACACAGTAATCCTTCACAATGGAAGTACAGACTACAACTCTCTCCTATGGGATTTCATCAGACAGAAGGCAGTAAATTTGTATTGAAGAGTGACCTAGGGCCAGCTAACTTTTGGGATCAATGAAAGAATCAAGTTCCAAAGTCAAGGACTCAGAGAAATGCCACCCGGAATTTGAGTTTTCAACAAGATCAGAAATGTACAGTAATTTCACGACCATAAGGCGCACCGGACTATAAGGCGCACCCGCCGGGAGTCAGCAAAATTTGCAACATGTAGATC
>PYHW01009189.1:1298226-1317302 GCA_013186435.1 Turdus rufiventris | reverse complement strand
ACCGGACTATAAGGCGCACTTCCGGGTTTGGGGAAAAATTTTAGTCAAAAGGGTGCGCCTTATAGTCGTGAAATTACTGTACTCATTTGCTGAACAAACTTAATGAGATATTTGTACATACAGTCCTACAAACATTACAGATTCAGAAACTAGCACAGTCCAATACCCATACCCGTATGTTACAATCAAAAGTGGCTGTCAGGATGTCATAAGCAGTTACTGTATTATGCCTACAGCCTCAAACATTGCTATAAATCACTATATACAACAAACTAACTTCAAAGGAAACTGTTTGGGTTTTTTTGGGGTTTTTTTGGGTTTTTTGGTTTTTTGGTTTTTTGTTTGTTTGTTTTTTTACAGAAAAATAAACAAACTTTGGAATTCCCTTGTTTTAATTCAGTTAATTATTTGATTAAAATGTACATTGAGATCCCAGAGTTAAATCCTGGTAAGGTTTGCTATGTGTTCAGGGAAGAAAACAAATATGACAAAATCATAGATTGGAATAAACAAACTAGTTTTTGGGCTAATATTAACCACAAAATTGTGTTTTTTAGGGATTAATTTACTCCATATTTTGCTAGCTGTACTTGGTCTCTTGCTTTCAAAATGACAATTTCTTCCTCTCTTTTCTTTTAAATCATCTGACCACTACTATATGGAAATAACCACTTTTGCTAATTACTTCACAGAGAAAAAAAAATTATAGAGAAAATCAAGATGAATGAGGCACTGTGCTTTGCACAAATCAGACAGACAAGCTGTCAGTGCTGCCTAACCCATCCTTAGAACAATTCCCTTTCCCCAAGGAAGTTGTCAGGAAAATGGAGGTCCTTGTCATTTCTCCACTTGCAATTTGGGACTTTCCTTTCACACCTAGTTTATTTCTAGAATCTTTTGACACTATTCTGGCAATTAAGTGACAAAATAATTTTTTTTTCTTATTTTGTCTTTAAGCTGGCATATATATACCTCTCTAGTGCGATACATATGGGGTAGGGTATGGTTAATAAATGTATTTCTTGCTATTTGATTCAGTCTCTGAAGTGCATTTGTCCCACAGACATGTCAAGCAGGTAGCTCTGCGTCAGCCTCAAGTGACTGGGCAAATTACCAGTGCTTGAAGACCCCTGGGAGACTCATCAGTGCTGGAGTGCCCTTGAGAGCACACAGGAGCGTGCAGGGTGTCAGTGCAGGAGCTTGTTCCCCAGGAGCTTGTCGAGCAGACCTGCTCCTCCAACATTTTATTCACAGGCAGCTCTGTACTGGAGGATACTGCAGGTGGAAAGTTTGTGAATGTGGCTATAATGAGACCTTACCAAAAAATGTCTGAGCTTGCATCTGGAATATGAAGAAAAATATTAAAAATGGTGGAAATGTTGTTAGCAGTCATAATTTATTCTGTTAATTCTTGAGAAAATATTTTTTTTATTCTTTTTTAAAAAAAAACTTTACATTTCATCAAGTGGCAATCCACATTTTCTCAGCTGCAGTCTTTAGAGCTATATGAAAAATTTTTGACATTTTTAAAAGGGAGGCCAATAGCAGCATAATAGGAAAAAGAAAGTTTCATGAAGTATTGAAGAAGTGTGTGAGCCTAGGAAAAGAAATTTCATGTACAGTACAGCATCTGTTAATATGCACTAATAAATTCTACCTAAAAGCTGAGTTAATTTCTATGGTCTGTACATACAAACTTCTACACATGTGTATTAAAGCATGTGAGAGATCTGTGATATAGAAGACAATGTGCTTACCTATCACAAGCACAAATATCAAAAGCTGTCAAGTGTTATAGGAGAACTTGGTTTAAAAATGAAAAGTATTCCCCATACAACTAAAATGAGCAGCAGATGCACTGCAGATAACATAAAGCTGAGCCTGGCACAGCCTTATCAAGAACATTTACAAAAATCTTCCAATTTAACAATATAACTTTTGTTTTTATGCTAATTCATGACAAATAGAAACTATGTGCCACTCTTATTCAAGATAATAGAGAAATATGGACACCTGCTTAATTTATGTAAGGAGCAAAACCTCAGAGAGTGACAAAGAAGCTGTTCACATTTGGAAAGAGGAAATACAAAGAAATTTGAAAAAATCCAACATCACAGGAAAAACCCCCAGAACTATATGGAATGTAAGACTCAGTTTTACTTAAGAGTTGTCAATATGGAGACATCTGGAAAGTATTAGTCTGAATTAATAAAAGAAGTAAAATCACGCTAAAATATATTAGTTCAACTGAGATAATATGTGAGCATACGCCTAAGGTGGTAGTATTTCAGTTGGGTTACTTCACCCCCAAAGGGAAGTAAACTAAATCAAGCTGAAGCTGTGGCAGGTTCAATCACCGCATGTCAGCAGTCTGTAGATACACATGGCAAATATAAGGTCATCTCAGGGCTTAGGTAAGAACCACAGGCTAAATTAACCACATAAAAAGTTATTGTGGATCATCAATAAATTATGTGTGTGTCTGTGGTACATTATTCTCAACAAAAACGTTCACAGGGATTCAGTTTTTTTTAACTAATCCAGTTGTGACACTTGTGAATTTTTTGCAAGCATTCAGATTAAAAGGTACTAAGCAAAGCAAGCTGCCTAGATTCACTTCACCAAAAGCCTTTAAACTATTCAGAATTTACAAATGGATGGAAAGTAGAGTTGTATTATTTGTTTTCCTAGGGAGTGTAGACTAACCTAGATGGACTCCTCAGAATACTAATGTATTTCAGATGGAAAACACCTTCCTCCATTTCCTCTAAACCTCACCATTTCCTGGCACTTAAATTATAATGTGTGGAGGCAACACCCAGGTGAAAGCTTTCCATGGAATTACCTGGAAAACACTGTTTTTCAGAACATCTATTCCTTTTGGCATATGGTGACCCAAAGAGGGCTTCACAGAGGAGCAGATCAGCCTCTTTCGTACGCAACGTCCTGTTTCTTGCTGGGTGTGCAGTAGGTGATACACTTGATCTCTTTCCACCCTGGAGTGGAGGATGTGCAAAGCCTCATTTCTGACTCAGTGACAAAATGCCTTTTTACCTCTTTCCCCTGCTGTGCCCCCCTCTGGCTCTTACTCTGAGCTGCCCAGGGCTTCACTCTCAACTGCAGTCCATATATGGTGCATATGCTTTTATAACCAGGTTTTTAATGCTGTAAAAATGCTTAATGGGTATGATATAATGCTACGTATGCTATGATTGGATAGGAGATAGTGGATTTTTTTACATACATCACGGCTATACCATAAACTGAAGGAGCAAATTGAGAGTCTGACATATAAGTAGAAACATTTTTAATCCATCTCATTTATTAGCAGAAATTTGGAACTGCAAATTGACGACATCCACTTGTTGGTTTCAGGGAGATTGACTCTGGAACAGCAAATAGTGACTTCTAAACCATCAGAATTTTAATTCTTTTTCTTCTTTTTCTAATGCAACTGTTCAGCCCTCTGAATTACCAAATGAAACTGTCTGCAGACTCAGGAAGGTAAGAGCCTGATATCTGGTTAAAGTGAAAAAGATTTAATTATCAATAATAGGGCCCAACACAGTTGAAAGAACATGCTCTTCTACACCACTTTGCTGCGAGCAGTTGTTTCAGAAGCTGAAATGTTTCTTTAATTTGTGCCAGCTGCTAACAGTCACCTGGAGCCATTGCCATTATTGCAATCAGACATCTCAGGGACACATCGGCCATGATTCAGCTCCCCAGCCAAGCTCTTTTCCATTGGTGATAGTAATTGTGGGTGTAACAAGGTTCATTATTATCTTCCCGTGCAACAAGGGCTCTCATCCCAAGCCAGAATTACTGCACTTTGCTGACTGCTGTTCAAAGGCCTCAGATCAAAACCAACAAATTAACATATGGCATCCCAGAATACATATGTATTTTTTAAACACCGAAGAGCATTCTATAAAATAAGAAATGTTTATTTAAAAATCATCCCATGCATTTCTGAAGAGACACATATCTTTCTGATCTCAGATGGCAATAACCTTTTCTAAGCTACTGGATATTCTTGTGCATATGGAAAAAATAGATGCTCAATTTTAAGGATC
Organism: Turdus rufiventris; assembly: GCA_013186435.1. Classification (NCBI taxonomy): domain Eukaryota; kingdom Metazoa; phylum Chordata; class Aves; order Passeriformes; family Turdidae; genus Turdus; species Turdus rufiventris. The sequence goes on along the minus strand of PYHW01009189.1, from coordinate 1,313,226 downwards.
AAGTCAACCATTTCAGTACTAAACACTTCAGTATGAGAAGGTTACTGTAATGGCATGGCCAGGAGGAAAGACTCTCTGCAGAGACTAATAGATCCTCTAAAATGTGAGACTCATAGTCACAACACTCCTTTAGCAAGTCTGGAAGAACTATTGCAGAAAAAAGGCAGACCCTGGTATTATCCATATTATTTTTCATTTGTGGGAATCATTTCTTCAGTTGTTAAACAAATCTCCTTCCAGAATCATAAATGAAAGCACTGAAATCCAACAAGGAGGTGGGTAGCATGGGGCTCTTCTGGGAAGCATGCCAGCCTGCTGTCCCCTGCGTGTCAGGAGGGACCCCACTATCACCGTGCATCCAACATCTATCTTCCCCAAATCCCTATCAAGATTACACTCTCAAGGGCTGCAGAGATGTGCACATTGGTAACTGCAGAAGATTTAATGCACATATTGTCTTTAATTGAGGATCACCAAGGATTCGGCAAGTATTAAGTGCTGCCCCAGAGCCCCTACGCCTCCACAGCTCCCAGGAGTGTTCAGGAATAAGCAGTGGTGGTCTGACAGCTCCCCTGACAGCCTTTGGCATCATCCTTCCTCTGGGAATGTGGACTTGGAGGAAATTTTTCTTCCATGTCAGATGATGGGGTGGATACCAGGAGAAAACATTGCCTTGTCTTTCTCATCTCATAAGCCATATATGAGGGAAGGCCAAAATCCTGCCTCTTTTATTTCAGACTTAATATTTTGCAAAACAGGTAAATAGCTCAGTGAGGAGATTAGAAAATTGGGACAGAGATAAGCACATATGATGTCAATGGCTAAGGTTCAGCCAAATGTACTAAACAATATGAATTTGGCTTGAAATTCAATATTGTGCTCAGATTTTATCAAAAAAAAAAGGGCTTATCTGCAGCCTCAGACTTGAGCAAAGCACTTATTTAGTTCACCTTTTGATTAAAGTGGAAAATGACAGGCAACCAGAACACATTTCAAGCAACTTGACTGTGTATTTGTTTTTACTTAACTGTTGCACTGGAGACTATTTTCTACTCAAAGCTACCCATTCATGCTAAATCTGGTAATAACAGAGATATTTTCTTTGCCAATCACCAATTTTCTTACAAAATTTCTGTGACAGAAACTTATTTACAGCACCATTGGCAGCACTATAAAGCTAAAAAATTCTTATCTAAATAATATAAATCATTGTGTCTGCTCAGCCTTCTGTATCCCTGCACCTACTCCAGACAGGCAAACGGCTCCCAAGCTTACAGACAGGTTGCAACCCGATTGTCACAATCCTGACAGCCCGTTACCATCCCAGATTCCTATGTGCGACCAAACATACTGGAATTGTATATTTCAGTATAATAGACCAGATGTCTTGTGGAAGTCATGACCAGGCCTCACATTACTGTAGAATATTTAAATTATTTTTAAGAAATTCTTTGCAGGCTTGCAACTTCTTCAATTACTTACACTGCAGAATAGAAAGGAAAATTATGTTAAATGACACCAGAATTCTCATTTCCTATGTTAATTTTGGCATGTTTATATTATTTCATATAGTATGAATGAGAGCAAAAATTTTATTTTCCAAGTAGAAAGAGTTTCAATGAATAAATGTCCTCATTTGAAACAAAATTTTCACAAAACTTTTAACAAAAAATTTGTTTTAACTAAAGTTTTTATTTACTTGCATTATTTTCTGTTATTTCTTCAAGATATTCTGTGCAGTCAGTCTGGGGTTTATGGCGAAAGTATAATTCATATCTTAAGGAAGTAGAATACTTTTCAAAATACTTCAATTTATATCAGAAGACTCAGTAAAGGTGTCTCTGTACTATGTGATGTATAATCCCAGCTAGAGACCTGAAATACACATGATATTGAGCAACTAAACTGTAGCGTTAACCCAACATTTTACCATATTAAAAAAAAAAAGGCATGTTCTGCACTAAAACTGTTTCAACAAGATCAAATTACTGATGAAGATACTGGGGAAAAAAGATTAAACGTTTACTTTACTGTTGTCTGTTCAAGGCAGTTGAAGAGCTAATAACATTATTTATTCATATGTTCCTTTACATGTACTTGCTCTATTCTGTAGCTTTATCAACAATTCCTAAAAATGTAAAGTACACTTGACTTTTCCTCCAGAGAACATCCATATGATCATAGTTTCACTTTCATGAAAGGAACTTTGCTTACGTTACTGACGTGGTCTGAATTGTGAACTGAGACTTATTAAAGAAAGATGTTACAGCATCCATAAACTCCAGTGCATTCCAGCAGATTCAGATGCCCCACCAAACAACTCCATGAAATGTTCAGATGCCAGGGGGTTTATAGTGTGCAGCCCGCTTACTGATGCATTCATTTGTGGTATGCCTTGGGACTTCTCCAAATAGAAGAAACTTTAGAAAACTGAACTGAAAGCCAGCAAATCAAATTTGCTAAGAAATATTTCCACTGAAACTTGGTCATTGCCATTTAAATTGTTAAATTTATGTCCTAGTTCGGGATTGCCCATGTCAGTGTGGATGGGGAGCAAAATTTTGAAGTAACTTTTGCATTCCCATTGACTTTGCCCTGTTTTGCATCACAGAGCTGTCTCAAGGTCTGCAAAGTGGACAAAGGCAAAGCCCCAGGAGCAAACCTCGTGCCTTCTCATCCCTGACAGGCACTCATATTGATGGGACCAGAATGAGTCTGCACCAATGTGCAGGTGTGCAGGCAGTGAGGACATGAGATGCTGAGCAGGACCAATTGCACCCCATGGCTCTGCCTAATACACCTCTTGACATCCTAGTAGAGACAGTGACTTTTTGAAAAACTGTCATCTTTCCAAACAATTTCCACTTGTTGATCAGGAGTTAGGCTATGCATTGTCCCTGCTAGTTTGGTTACATATGGACAGTATATTTTGAATCAGATTTAATTATCCTTCTTCCCTGTGCAAAGTGCAGGCAAGGAACAGAAAGATACAAGCATTTTTAAGATAATGAAACTGAAGTGGCTTCAGGATAATATGTAGGAAAAGGTCCCATGGAGTTACACCATAGCAGAGGGTTAACTGGGTTGTCCTTGACTTGAAAATAGCATAGAGTTATGTCCTTCAAAAGCTTTTTTTTTTTTTTTTTTTNAAGGCAGAAAAGCAAGAGAAAAGTAAGTCAAACACTCTGCCCCAGCCTGACAACATTTTAGTAAAGTGAATTTTACCCTTCCCAAGATGACCCATTACAAAAACCCAGACTAAACCAAACCAAATCAAAAGAGCCATATGAAACCAAAATCAAAAGAGTTAAAAGGAGGATCAGGAGAAGCCACCGTGGCACCTGTCAGTGGACAGTTGCATTCCCAAGGAATGAGCACAGGCAAAGCAGGCAGAGGCACAGCGATGCATGCAGCTGTCACAGTTTTTAATGGTAAGCAATTATCTTTTGTTCATAATCTTGAAGAAAGCACAAAAATCTCTGATAGTCAAAACTGCTTTCAGCTTGGAACTCATATCCAGTAAATTGGAACTTTCAGTCTTGAATGATAGCTGGGTAGAATGTAAACTGGTATATGATATGACCGGGAGATTGATGAAAAGAATTAAATAAATAATAAGGTTTCTTAGCATTTTGTTTTATCTTATCTTGGATATATCTTCATCACTTAGATACTCAATGCTATTTGTTTTTCACTGTGTGGTTACATTTATTGATGATACATTAGGCTTGTGGTGTTTTGGGCTTTTTTCTCAAATGGTAGTTCTTGATAATTGTCTGTAATTCTATGTTAAGTTTTATTAATTTCCTCTCTCTAGTTTATACTGGTCCCTGAATTCTCAGTATTGTAGGTATTATGACAAGATATTTCCAGTTCCAGGATTGGAACATTTTTTATCCATGGGTGTCATGACTGAGAATTCAACTACATCCAGGGATAATAAAAACTAGAACTGCATAAGCTGAGTATTAAAAAACATAACTACCTTGTTTTTCAATAATATCTAACCCTTGATATCAGAATACAGCAAAATAACAAAGGAAGAATGACACAATAAAGCATAAAATATGTCTCTCAATAGTATTCTCACAGAAAGCCACAGAAAATGGTTTACTTTTAAGATAAACAGGCCAAAAGATTCAGCCACGGAACTCTACAAAGGGGAAAAACTTTCAAAATAGCAGTGTTAATTGAGGAGAAGCCTGATATTTTGACACAGCAAATGGTACGGATGGAGGAGACACAGGTCAGAAGCCAAACATAAATTATGAGAGGGGCCATAAACATGAACCAGATTTCACAAATAGAAAGGGGAAAAGGTTTGAAGAGCCTTTAATGTTAACAATAAAATTTTGAAGTTGATTCTCAGCTTTAGAAGTAGTCAATGCAGTTGCCTAAGTAAAGGGTAATATGAGAGTAGCAAAAACAGTAATAAATTTAAAAAGAGGTACAATTTTGAACAGCTTGCAAGCAGAAGGCCAAAGGATTAGAAATACTACAAGTTCATTATTGTTAGAAATAACTGTAGTCTGATAAAGAACCTTGGCTGAAAAATTCAAAACAAGTATAAAAATAGACTATAAATAGAATTGTGATTATTCATCCCAGAGTTACACAGAGCACACCTGTGTCTTTTTCATCACTGAGATTGAGATATTTTGACAATGACTTTTAACTAAATGTTCTCACTGCACATTGTCAGTGATCACTCAATTGGAAAACCCTCATTTTTCATCAATGGAAGGATCAGAAATCTTTGGTAATTAAGATATTGGGAAAACCTGACACATTGTGCATATTGGACTCAAATTTCCATATTTCAAGAACTTTTACGTATCATTTACAGCATATATATTTCTAAACTGTTATTTTTTCCTGCTGCACAAAGAAAAAATTATTTAAAAATGCAAAAGAAGCTTGGAGAGATTATCTAGGCTATTCCCCTAAGATAAAATCATTTCACAGCAGTATACTCAGATGATGACAACCCCACAACCTTCACTGTCTATGCCCATATCTATTCCCATCCCCATTATTAGTATTTCAAAGCTTCTTTTCACATCCCATATTATATCTTGACAAAATGTAAACCTATGACTCTTTGTGCTATATGTTACAGACATGGCAAATGGATTCTCTCTTTCTTTTCAGAGTAGCCTTTGCATACTTGAAGAGTGATTGCATTTGACTTCTGTCTTTTGTTTCTCTAGATTCAGCAGCTCCAATTCTTAAGCACGGAAGAAAATACTTTTTACTTCGATGGGACCAGCTAGGGACTGTCTCATTTTAAAACAAACTGAATTCATTGGTTGGAGCAAAGCCCTGTTGACCACAATGCAATGGAGAGGAAAAAGCAGTTTGGTAAATTCACAACGAGACTACTTACACCTAAAGAATGAAGTTAACAAGTTACAAGCACACGGCAAATATGGTTTATCAGAAATAGATAAATGTACAGGTAGCACCACTCCCAAATGGGGCCACTGGTGAGTAGTAGAAGATAGTCCAAAGAACCACTGGAAATGAGAATTTTGGGAGTCCACTCATCATGGTGTGAGCACCTAGGGGTGGGAAGGAAAGGTTCTATCAGTGGCTTGGCCTCTGCCTGCCTCTTTCACAGGGATGGCAATGTGAGGATTGAAGAACACTATTCCTCGCTGCTTTGTAAGTCATCTGCTCATGGGATTCATGACTTTGTAAGTCATTGATCTCCTCATCGTTTCCAGTTTCACTTAACCACATGGACTCTAATCATAATTTAGACTGAAAGAAGGGTGATCTTGGTAGCCTGCAAATGTAAAAAAAAGTCTGGGTCTTGTCTGCAAACTCATTCTCTGTTCTCTCCCTGGCCCTTGGTTTAGGGGGTCAGAATATCAAGAAACTGGGCTCATTTTCGACTGCTGCAAGAAATTGTCAGCAAATTGGTCAGTTCTGTACAGCAACAATCATTTTTATGTCAAGGTCAAAGACTGCCAGCTCGAATAGAAAATAAAAAAACCCCACCTGATTTTAGCAGGATAACAAAATAGTTGCAAAGATGGTAACCTGAATTTGTGCATTTGAATTTTGTGCATTGATGTTTCTAATGCAGCATAAAACACAAAGTGAAAAGTTTTCATCTTTCTTTTTTCATCTTTTTCATCTTTCTTTTTTGAGTGCACAGAAATATGCAGTAGATTTGAGTAAAAGCGTAATTTCAAGAGCATAAAGTTTAAGTTCAGTGTATTCCAGAACATTTGTGACCCTAATTGTATCAGACTTCCTACAATGGGTTTTCTACATTATCTCTGGTATGCAATGAATATACTTGTCAAACAGATGTTGATCCTATGTCCTAATGGAACCATCTTTCTTAAGCACGTTGTAGCTTTTATTTTTGCAATAAACATTTGTCCTAAACAATAGCACTTATGTGAAATATAATGTTTGTAAGGGCCTTGGGAGCTGCATCTTGGGAACAGAAACACAGGTACAGCAATATGTTCTATCAATGCTGAATGCATTGTTAGTGCTATAATAATAATCTCTTCTCTGCCACACATAATACTTATGCAGAGCCTAAAGCTGTGTAGCTTTCTGTACTATAGTTCAAACTTAGAGTGATTTATACCATTTGGAATGCAAACACTTGAAAAATGTAGTCTATCTTGGTAATTCTGACACAACTCTAGTGGCAATAGAAGGTGTCATTTGATTGCAGTATCTCCTGCTTATAACGCTGCCATGGTAATTAAAGCATGTCAGAACTAAAAACAAGAGTAGTAAAGACACATTTTATTACAGAGACATTAACAAAATTTTTAAAGCATGATCTGCTATGGTATTAAAAATGGAAAATTGTGTTCCTACTCATAATGATTTAGTACTGAATTACAGAAATTGTTGAAAATCCTAAATATGATGGCAGTTGCTACTAGTATTGAGCATTACACACTCACAGAAGTGCTATGACAAATACATTTAAATATCTTTAATGCTGCAAAACCTGGAAAGGCAATTAGTGGCAATAAAATTTGTATTGAATTTGGATAAATTTTAGACAATTAGCCTTCTTCTAAATGCAATTTCTGGCCAAGAAATCCATAGGGACACATGACTTATCCACATTTATTACTCATTAGAGCAGAGTAATTCCTGTCATGGCTGAACATCAAGGAATTAATCATCATAAATTCAGATCAGCTAATGGACTGAGTAGTCCTTTTCTCCCAAGAACAAATCCCTAGGTAAAGAATATGAAATATAAATTGACCACAGCAAAGAGAAGTGCCTTGCAATAATATGTATGGTAGATATATACAGTTATTATGCTCAATATGTATATACATGCATGTAGTGTATAATGATAATATATTAGGAGAGTAGATTTACTTGGGACCCTTCTCTTTCATTTTAGGTAGCACAGATAAAATTTATGCATGCCCTTTTATCATTAAGTTCACCTCCAAATATTTGAAGATAAATATGGTCTATGAATAGAATTTGTCACTCTTCTCTCAGGCTAAGAATCTTTCCTATTTTGAGTAACAGTACAATGAGTACAATGAATTTGTTTGTATATCTTTTTTTTATATCTTTCAGGTCTTGTTCCTCCAATGTAATGAACTTAGATTTTTCAGTGTAATATAAGCAAAGTAGCAACTGAAACATTTTTTATTATTAGATAGACAGAGTTCCACAGACCAAAAGATTCAGCAGTTTGAGGACAGCACACTGTGCTTGCCTGCTTCAAAAATTTCTATTGCGAATGAATTTTTCAATACATATCAGTATGATCTATCTTGAGCCCAAGTCACATTGGAGCTGAACACAAACCTGAACATTTTCAGCTGAAGAAAATTTGAAAAAATGCAGGTGTTAAATTACTTATTACCTTTCACCCATCCTCGCATTCTTCTGTATTAACTTTTAGGGGGAAAGAAGATAAAAATTAATATATGAGGCAGTTTTCTTTCTGCTGAAATGAAGTCCTTGGAAATTCTGTTTCCATTTTCCAGAGATTATACTGATGAATCTCACAAAAGTTTAAAGTAGGATTCATTACATGATTTGAAAAACTGTGTCTTCTGAACTTGCTTTAACCTTAGCTTTTTATAATTAAAAAATTTTATCTAGTATGAGAGTCTTCTTTTAGTTTGTTTTGTACCTACTTTTCTTTGTATTGACATATTTTAAAAACCATTAATTTGCTGCATTCAATTTCTTACGTATTTAAAGGAAAAGAATGTAATTTTCTCTATACAAATAAGAAAAATTCTTGATATTTTCCTAGATATGGGACATTTTCCTAGACATGGCATTTATGTTTGAACAAAATTTAATGTGCTCTGGTTTGTGCTTTGGGTCTGCAAAGTGTACAGACTGGATGACTTTTAGATTGAAAGCAAATCAAAATATGTGCTCCTGAGAACATCTAATGTACTCTAACAATAGCAGACTTTCAGCCCATGACACCAGACTCGACATAGCCCAAACAAAATAGCACTGAAGGCCATCAGGTCCTCACTATCAGTCTTGCTGATCTCGAGTTCAATCTTTTGTGCAGTTCTTACCTTTTTAAAATGCACATATTTCTATCTGTTTTTCTCTACACCTTCTTCAGTGCAATCAACTTTTGAAAATGTGTATGTCCTCAGGTTTCCTGTGACAATGAAAATAATTCCATCTCCATCATACTATTCATCACACTATATTTCTCTTATGATAGTTCAATAGAGCTATATTGATGATGCCCTGCAAAATTACCTTCAGAAAACACCACTACCAATCTGGATTTGCCCATGACACTAGAGGATATATTTAATAAGACTGGTCTCAAAATTGGTCCACAGGTTATCCATGACATTATGTTTTTCTAAGGTAGTAATTCCCTTCACAGCATAATCCATTATCACCTCCCACTTAGATCTTCTTATCCACTTTAAAAGTTCTTGTACTAGCCCCATATTATCAAATTCAATTCGTAATTTCCCTTGTGGCATCCTATCAAATGCTTTAGTGAAATCTAGACTGACTACACAGAACACATTTCCTCTGTCAACTGCCATTTAAAACCCAGGATAGCAAGGTTAGTCTGACATGATCTACCTTTGACAAAGATGTTTTGCATTTCACCCTGTTTTCTATTTATCTGCCTACATTTATTCTTAGTTTTATATATATACATAACTTTGAAGGCTTTGTATATTAGTCATGTCAGTCTATTAAGCTTATTATTACTTGATTAATTTTTAAATTTTTTTTTTAATAAAAATGATGTTTACTTCTTTATATAAAAAAATCACCTTGAAGTTAATACACTTACTGAATACTGATCTGCTGAATATGTAATGTCAGATCTTTCAGGAGTCTGATATAAAGATTGATGAAGCTGAAAGTAAAGTAAAATTCAAAGATGCTTGAGATAAAACAATTTCTTTACCCAGGTTTAATCTTATTACCTTCACTGAAAAGTTATTTCACATATTTGTTAAATCCTAGAAACAATCTACACCATGTTTAATCTTAATCACAATCTCATGCATGTCCCTTGCTCTCTGGAAGCCCTAGGAACTATATTGGAAACATCACTCCAGATCTTCATTCCCAAAACAGACATCCAGCTCAAATAGCTACAATACAAGGTTTGAATAATACTATAGACATGTAAATTTAGATATTATATTAATTAAAAAATATTTTCTAGTTGTAAACTTGCATTTTTGTAATAATGACTGGTAGTAACACCTAATTTGTCTTCATGCCTTGTGTAAGGCAGAGAATCATCATTTAATGAGCATTTTACTACATAACAGGCCTAGTAGAAGGAAAATAGATAAAGTTGACACCTTGGCTTCAGGTGATTATGAATTTGCAACAACTTGCTGTAGGCTGTTACAGCATCTAAACACATAAAATTATAAATATTTAGTTTGCATTTTAATAGCTTTAGCTTTCAACAGCTAAAGATCCTTAGTGTGCATTCACCTATCCTTTCCTATTGCTTTGGGGTTACCTTGATACACCGAGTGTTAAAATGGATTGCATTATACTAATGCTAAAAACTGAAGAAAATTAGTAAATTCAACAAAGTTTTATAATAACATTTATTATTATGATAAATAGTATCATACATTTAGAGCACTTAAAAGCAGCTGCTGCAAATCAAGTTGCACTTGTATAAAATATGGAATATTTGCATAATTAAGAAAAAACCCATTATTTATAGCAGTGGCAATTACACCAATAAATGTTTCATCAATGACAGTAAGGTTTCCTCATAGCATCCTTATTTTGACATACTGTTTTTCCAGGTCAAGAAGTTGTTAAAACATCCAGGGAAGAACTTCTGTGCCTGAGCAGGCCTGAGGAAGTTGAGATTGATGTAACATTTCACCTCCACTGTTGCAGGTTTTTAAGTGCCTAACTGACTGAATTCCAGTTTCCTGAGACAGTATACCAATATACCAATTTATTCATAGGGTAGATCTGCAAAACTGTTTAATATTACTTTAGCTGATCATCTGATCTCTCTGGAGAGTTTCAGCTAGGTAGCTGCATCCTTTTACATCAAAATTATAAAAAAGAAACCTGATTAATTTGGCCATTTCTATGACTACAGACTGGAAGGTTTGTTAATTTCTTTTTTTCCCTTTAGATATTTAGGTTCTGCTCCAGAGCTCTAAACTTTCCCTTGACCTAATTTTAAAGCCAAATCCACAGAGGGAGTGAGGGCTTTGGGTCTGTCTTTTTTTGGCTTGATCTAGTCATCCAGAAGCTGTCAGACTCCAAGGCAAAATTTTACTTCATCCAGGGTCTGATGCTGGGCCTGTTTGTGAGCCTCAGAGTTGCAGCACAGCCTGTGTGATCACACAGCACTTGGAGTCCATCAGACCTAAGCTTTTCAGTTAACATTTTACGAAGGGTCACAGTGAGAAGAGATTTACTATATAGCACACTTTTTTGATTTGGAACAGAAAACAATGAGTGTATGTGACTGCCGGAGCTGTCTGAGATCTTAACACAGCTTATTTTTATTAAAGGATATCTGAAGTTTCAAGTGTGACTGGGAGTACTGTGTTGAAAACAGGTTAAGAACAGCTTGATATGTATTAATTAAAAATGAAGTCTGGGTTTAGTATGGAGAGCAGTTGCATCTGGGGGAGTAAGCTGGGAAGAATTCACTGGAGTGAGTTATACCATTCACTTTTATTTAACCTTTAAGGTATGCCTTTATTTGTAGAATAAAGTAATAGCTTCTCCCTGCCATGATTGGTTAGAAATCACCATCTGTAGTGGGAGAATTTTTAGGAGGGTCAACTTTGTTTAAGTCTGGTTGCTCTTCTAAATCATTTTGTTAAATCACACATGATTAGATAATGGATATTCTGAAAACAGAATTTATTTTAGGTAATCTATATATTTTATGTTGAAGGCCAGTTACTTATTCAGTTATTAATCAGTATCCAATCAAAATTAAGTTGTCTAAAGACAATGTATAATTTCAATGTATGTATCTGTAAAATATTTATTAAGTCAGAAATGTTTAAATAATTAAATAATAACCATTCTGCTATCTCTTTAGTGATAAAGCAACATTGCTTACAACTGCAGAAACAAAGATATAGGCAACTTCCCACAGGCAATTTATTAAGCCTTTGCAATAATACCATGGAAGATCACTCAAATAATTTGATTTCTGTAATATACAGTCTTTTTAGAAAAACAGAGATTCAAAAGATTAAATCTCTTTAATACACTGGTAGCGAGGACTCAGTAACACCCATGAGAAGTAGTTAAAATTCTATTTAATTATATATCAAATGAAAAGAAAAAAGGGTGGGGTGGGGAGCAGATTGGTATAATCAGGCACAAGAAATATCCAGAAAATATTTATTTTAATTTTTCAGTTAGTGGATCCAAGTAATGGATTGCAAAGGGCATATCTTGAAAGAAAGCTTGTGTCAAAATTGAATCTAATGCCTCAATGTACACAAAGTAAAAGGTAGAAGGAATAAAATAGGATTCCTTTTCTGAAGACTAGTAAATCAATTGCATTAACATTAAAGAACAATAAGAAGTGCAAATAAAATTTAATCACTATCTTAAGCATGGAATTAGATTACAATAATTTCATGACTATAAGGCGCACCCTTTTGACTAAAATTTTCCCTCAAACCCGGAAGTGTGACTTATAGTCTGGTGCGCCTTATCTGATCTACAAAGTTTGGAAAATTGCAAACCCAGAAGCGCAGTCTGCAAACTGAGCCAGGACCCGCCGGAGCTGCAGCTGTGCAGGGGGAGTCGGGAACTGTGGGAACTGCGGCTGCCGGGTGGGGGAAACCAGGAACCGGCGTGGCCGCCAGCCAGGGAGAACCAGGGGGGAGCGGCACGGCCGTGGGGAAGCGCCAAGAAGCACCATGGGAAAGCGCCAAGAAGCGGTGAGAAAGTGCCGCGGAAAAGCGGTGAAAAAGCATCGAAAAATCGTCGCAAAAAGCCGCTGAAAAGCGGTAAAAAATCGCCGCGAAAAAGTGGCGAAAAAGCAGCGAAAAACTTTGCAAATTGAGAACCTACCAGTAATTCGCTACTTTGTTGCGCGCTGCGCAGCTCCTTGCTGCAAAAAAATAGTGTGCCTTATAGTCCAGTGCGCCTTATGGTCATGAAATTACTGTATTTAATATCTTTCCTTCTCCCTAATCCCCCTCACCTCTCTCTCTTTAATTAGTGTCCCTCAAAAGTTTTAGTATTTTTGCAGCTAGCAAGGAATTCGGATTGGTGTAACACACTCATTAGAGCTCCACTCCTAACAGCATGCTGCTATTTTCATGCAGAGGATAAGAAATGACCAAGAGAGGAACAGGAGCTGAACAAAGGTTCTACCCATGGGCACTATAAAGTAGTTGCTGTAGGTGGATTGTCCACGTATCTGTGGAGGTTGAAGCCCATGGAATGCCTTCAGTGTGGATGATTCAATTTGTGACAATGTGCTTGTTTCCTCAAAGTATAACATCCTGTAAAGATAAATGCATTGATTTACCTGACAAAGAATATAGGTATGTTGTGGGAATATAGGGTGTTTTCTCTCTATATGGAATTTATGATATGCCACATGCTCAAGAAACAAAACAAAAAGGATAAAATTACATCTTATTGGATTCACTTTAGGTCACCACCTGTCTGTTTATTGGAAATCTTGGGGCACATGATGTGATATTCAAGGTCAAAACTATTGCTGAATAAAATAAATGTAAATGCACTAGAAATAGGGACGAACAAACAAACAAACAAACACCTGCAGTCATTCCTATAACAGAGGCTAAACATTTTGAAGTCCTTGCCATTGTCTTCTCCTGCATCTAGGAGTGGGTTAGCTTCAGCCATACTGGTTTCAGTACACATACACAGGGCTTGCAAAGTATTTGCCCTTAGAAAAGAACTAAATGATGTAAATGGAATCTTCTCATGGAATTAAAAGGCAATCAAATGCATGCTCCTCAGAGGTCCAAATTGGATCACAGGCTCTAGGAACTGTGAAAAGGGGGAATCTTATCAAAGCTTACAAAAATCTGAAAAGAGGCTGCAAAGAAGATGGACCAGGCTCTTTTCAGTGTCATTCAGCGAAGGACAAGAGACAACAAGCACACACACAGGAGGTTTCCTCTGAATATCAGGAACTTTTTTGCTGTGAGGGTGACCAAGTCCTGGAGCAGGTTACTCAGAGAGGTTGTGAAATCTTCATCCATGAAGGTCTTCAAAAATTGTATGGACACAATCCTGAGTAGCGTGGGGAAGTTGGATCAGATGGTCTTGAGAGGTCATTTCCAAACACAACAGTTCTGTGAATTCTGTGTCAAATTTCACTCTCTCCTGAAATGAAGTGTTCTAGAGGCTCATGTAAGCAGTACCCAGTGCTCCTTTGCTTCTTAAAGTATATCAATAGGATATCAGGGTGGCACAACCTCTCAGCTGTTTCTCTCCTAACACACATGTTCCTCTATTTGTGTCCCATGCAAGAAAGCACCAAAATAACTATTTCTGACAACTTTATGTTTAATAAGGGAACTCACTGCTAGAGTGCCTCAATAACACATAGTTATAGAATGAATCTATCTCACTTGAATCACCTTCAGAGATCCATGACTGTGAAGTTAAACTCTGGGGACTGGATGTCTAATTGAAGAGAGGTCACACTGAAACCATCCATATCAACTCATAGAACAGCAATATTAGGATAGCAAATGTAATTTCATCAGTGAAAAAAACGTTGTACTTCTACTGCAAGTTTTAAATTAATACATAATTTCATGCATATTTGTCACTTTATCACAGACAAAAAGAATATATAATCATAATTTGGGGTGAGGAGCTATAGGTTTGGCAGGAATTCTCTTTTATTCCCTGCTATAAATTTGAAAAGATCACAGGCAAAGTATTGGGGGAAGGGAAGAGGAAAAAGTTTTAACTTTAATTAGAGCCAGATTACCCACTGCTGTACAGTTTACTGCAATAGTATTTAACCTGGATAACCCTTGTTAAGGCTTACATCTGGTTTCCTAAAGAGGTCCAGGTAAAGGGGAAGCATTGTACTGCAACTTAGCATTTTGAACACAGACTTAATAATCAATTTCTTTTACATTTTAAATTTTATTTAAGGAGAAAGTATATCACACTGATAAATTCCAAAGTATCCTATGCAGTACAGTAGCAGCCAAAAAAAAATGTATAAAAGGGAAATATAAGCACAGATGCACACAGATAATCTCCCTATAGCAATTCTTATTTTACTGATTTAATGTATGGTCCCAAACCAGCAGCCTCCAACAGCGTGAGTTTTATGGTGTATCGCTATACTTCATTTTTCTGAAAAGCAGGAAGAATCTATAGGCACTATGTATTCCACAGTCCCCTGGCCTTTGAAAAGGTCTCTCTACAGTCCTATTGTACTAGCTGAACAGAACATATGAAGGAGTTTTCTATCCTAGACTGACTCTTTTAACTGGTTGTTCCTATTTTTTATACACC
>PYHW01009189.1:1252821-1263216 GCA_013186435.1 Turdus rufiventris | reverse complement strand
AAACCTCTGTTTTTATCTTGGTAAGAAATGTTGGGCTCTTCCCCCTGGCTGGAGCAACTTCCAATGTGATGAAGTAATTTTATCAGTCCCACAGTGGGACTCCATGGGCCATTAGCAGAAAATGACTCTCTGGAGGAAGGCTGCAGTTGTGGAAAGATAAAGAACAATGCCCCGCCTGGTTTCAATGGATGGTCCATTAGCAGAATATCTGCCGTGGAGATAAGGATCACTGCCCCCACCCTCAACAGATGGTGGTAGAATAGATACCTTTTATCACACTCTCTATTGTAACATGTGGCTTATAACCAGGTGCAGCTTATAATCGCGAACTTACTGTACCTTAATTTTCACCTATTCCTGAAAGTGAAAAACATTAGGCAATACCTAAAAAATATGGAAAGGGAAACAATAATTCATGCAAGTCAAACACAGCAATCCAAGGAATGTCTTTTTTATGGTTTAAATAACTAACTGAATAGTATGCATTATATTTACTGTGATAATAGTAATAATGAAATTTTCTCCTCCTCAGAAAATGCAATTTTCTAGATATTTAAAATCTGCAACTGAAATATGCCTGTATAAGCCATTCAGCTAATTACCAATAATTGTATACAACCAATTCATAAATTCCTTCCCTTAAAATTATTAATATAAATTACTGTTTCTAATAAAGTACTGTTTTTCTACACCATGTCAAAGAATTTTAGAAACTCAGAAATCATGATAGTCCATGTTTGCTTCTTAAACATCTACAATATAATTGTGTTTCAACAAAAACTGTGTACATGCCCAGGACTTGGTGCCTAGTGATCACTGTATTTTTAGTCAATAGATCAGCTCTGTTTTTTCAAAAAATATTGTTTTCCCGCACTTTATGATAATAATAGTCAGAATCTGAATTTGAATCATACACCCTGAATGTTTAGAAAACTATTTGACACAACTCCCTAATTTTTTGAGTCAAGAGAGAATTCCAAACAAAGAAGAAAGCTGGTGGAATCTCTTTCAGTATTTTTTATTTTTCAATAAGGAATAACATTACACTGTACTGGAAATAAAAAGCTGCTTTACTCTAAAGAAGTCTCATATTAGCATGAATTTAAATTGCATAAATTTCAAAGGAAAAGAATTGACTTCTATACTAAAGTAGTGGGACAGAATTTGATACTAAAACTACCACTGCCATGTGTGCAATTTCGCAACATTTATACCTCTGTAATATAGACAAATAGCTTAATTCAAAATATTCATTGACATGAATTTATGTTATGGATCATATACAATCTATTGCATATGTCTGTGCACAAGCTGTGGATACTACTACATTTTCTAGTTCCTAACAGCACATCAGTTCAATAATTAGGTTTTTGTGAATCTTACCCATATAAGTAAACAAATATCTCATTGTTGAATAGGAAATAATTTATTTTTAAATTGACACATTATTTTAAAAATGTTATATTTAAGGCATATAGAAGGCTAGAAATCATTTTTTGGGACATTGCCTGTACCACAAAACATTTCAGGAACCAATTATCTTTCTTCTTTGTTGAACTGTTACCTTTTAATACTAATCCCTTTGTAGAAAACAAGATGCTGATAGATTTCGGATATGCTATTGAGAAAAATTACTTAGAATAGTCTAATGCCATATATACTATATACTTTGCATATATCTATATATATCAAAAGATATAGACATAATATATTATCTATATTGATCGAATAGTACTATTATATCTGTAGTAATTGTGTCTTTGGCTGTTCAGAAACGAAGTTCTTTCTTTTTTCTAGACAAAAGAAACAAAATGGACAATTTTTCAATACCTTTTTCAGGTTGATATTTATTTTGAGACTTACAAACAAGTACAGTACATTTGAACTTAACTTTTGATCTAATTGTTCCTATACAACTTGTATTTAACATCTTTGATGTCTGAGTTAGTGATCTAATCCACTGTGTAACTCAGCTTTTATTGATCTGTTCTCATGCTGAGCAAATCAAGTCTCACTTTTATGGCAGAGATTGAAAAAGATAGTAAAACTGCCTCTGAGACAGCAGTTTAAATCTGTGCAATAACAGTGGAGGCAAGAGATAAGACTTTTATTACTCTGCCAAACTTCACATGAACTCAAAGTGTCATTAAATTGGTATGTGTCATTTGCCACATATATTTATTTTACTAGATAAGTTGGTAACCACCCATTTAGATGCAGTGCAGCACCACAATTTCTTTGCCACATCTTCTTTGCCACAGAATCTACCTCTGACATTCAAAATACATTTGAAATACCTTTCTTATGGTACTTTGCATACTTTTCAGATTTTACGTTCTCATGCAGTTTTCAAAAATAATTTTTCAACCTCTTTTACTTGAATGAATTCCAAAAGCAATTTTCAATAGTTATACAAGTGGGACCATTTTTAATATGCTAGTCTGTCATGGTGAAAGAAGATTAATTCTCATATACTCAGAGCTTTTCAATCATGCTCCATAATGTGTGAGTTCTGTAATGCCTAGTGTTATTACATTACTAAGCATGGAGGAAAATAAAAGCAGTGAAAGTGCTGTATCTCAGCTTGATGTTATTGAGCGTAGTTTTACTTTAGAGGGTTTCCTATTGTGGTATTTTTCCCATTGTTCCTTAAGAAGAAAGACCTGATGAGCACACTGAAAGTAAACGACATGTGCAATAGGTGACACTTTTCACTCCTGTATACAGAGCAGTGGTGAAGCAGAAAGTGCTTGAAAATAGGTTGCCTGATTTTTTTTTTTTTTTTTTAAGTTTAATGTCCTGGAGTTTGTCCAAGATTGTACTTGACAACTTGCATGTCTATATGTCTATCAATCACACTGTTCTGGTGAATAATCTATCTTCCTCTCTGAAAGTCAAGGTTTTTATGATGTTGGACCTCCAAAATGCTGAATACCCTTGTATACATCATAAAGAAAACTTATTCTTTGTTTACACTGTCTCTCAGTTCCATTGTATGCATGCATAGGAGTTACGTAAGTGCAACATGAAGAGGGAATGCAGGGCAGAATAACCTAGAATTTTATAATACTTGGGGAAGAAGAAGAGCCACAAGAGTCTCTACAGTTGTAGTGAGGTCATGTGAATTAAATGTATGTTACTGTAAAGGTATATCCACATCAGTCAGCTCTATCTATCTATTATCATTTGTTAGTAGCTTCTTTTCTCTGAGACAGCCGAAGGATTTCTAAATGAGAATATGAACAATGAAAGAATATGACTCAGGTCTAGAATAAACTATTCTAATCTAAATTGTACATTAGGAACTTTATAAACACAATTTTATTTCTTGTAATTCAATATCAAGTGTAGAAAGAATTTCTAAGGCAACATAATTGATTATTTGTCTCTTTTCAATTTAAAGTTAAAAGGTGTAGGGACACCACTCAAACACTGATTTATCTTCCTGTCATCTCTAAAATCAAACATACAGTTCTTTCAATATTCCTTAGGTTATCACATGGGAAAAAAGTAAGAATTATCAGTGATAAATAACATTAATCTTGATATACTGCCTCAAAATAATCAGTTTTAGAATACCAGTTGCCGTCTGAGACACTAAGAGGTCCCATCTTTAGTAAATGCATTTAACATTTTTGAATCAGGGCGATACTGTGGATAAGATACATTTTTGGTGAGAGGATATTGGAGAGGTTTTAATCTCCTTTCCTTCTTCTTATTTATCAATGAGACAAATATTCCACTGTCCTGCAACCTGGTCTCACTGGGACACAGTTATCCAATCAAACTAAGTCCATAATTAGCTTTGTGCATGAATTTCCCAGTCTTATGAAGCACAGAGCTGGAAGCATAAGGCTGTATAATCTATCTGTTTAGGATTTGAATTGCTTTTCAAGAGTATGAAAGTACACGAAGAAAATTTTAAAAGGAAATGAAATTAGTAAAATTCAGTGCTCACCACTGATAGCACCACTTAACTGACTCAGTATAAGTTTGGTCACAGCAGCACTAACTAAAATGTTGTATGATAATGAAAACCAGCAGGATAACTATTTTAGAATATTGACAGCCAACAGAATCACCAGAGATTATTATTAAAAATATAGGAATCTATAAAATTATTTTTCTAGAGTGAGCAAAGCATTATAAAATGCAGAATGAAGGCTCTGGACCAACAAAGCTGACCAAGTCCTGAAATCGAGTTGTGCAGTCATTCTGTCAGGAAAGCAGCCTGACAAACAGGTATCAATCATCTTGATTTCTCAGCAAATAAGTTTGAAGAGCTTCTAATGGCATCAACCTTTTGGCTGTCAAATTACACACTCCTTTGTTATATTCAACAGCAACCTCCCCCATACTGCCTTTTCAGAAGAAAGGAACTATTTTGCAGTTATTCTTTTGGCTTCAATACCAGAAAATGCTAAATGGGAAATTTTAGATATTGAAGAATTTTGATTTTTTTTTTAATTAAACTTGAAGATTAATCAAATCTCGAGTAAAAGAAATTTTTTGTAAGATCACATAGAACAGTGAGGGATCAAGTCAACTTTTTTCAGGACAGCAAAAATGAGCTGATCTCCACCGTTAATAAAACACTTTCTATTACGCATGATTAAAAAAATGTCACCCAGATGGCACTCTTGAGAAGAATTTCTACATGAAGGAAAATCTGCACTCAACAGTGTAAAACCTCTGCAAATAAAATTTAGAGAACCTAGCAGTGAAATGAGACATGACAATCAACATTAGGGGACTCAACCATCTTTCTTCTGGAGGTGTGAGAATAATAAGACAGAAGCCTTCAGCAGAGCTGAGCCACATGAGACTGCCATAGGATATCTTTGGCATTGCTGATTCCCAACCTGGGGGTCATGACCTCGTGGTGGATAGCGAGGCTGTTTTCTGGGGAGTGCAAAAGTTTCTTTCAGAAACTGAGCGTTTATTTAAATCTGTTTATAGACTTTCTGACTGCGAAGATAAGCTCCAGGAACAGTTACTCTGACTAATGGATATAGGAAAACAGACTATGGCTAGATCCTGAGACAGGGGGAAGAAATGGCATTTTTCCTCTCTCTGTACAGCAGAACAAACCTGTGAAAAGTTCTTTTTCAGCAAAAGGAAATATTCCATTCAAGCAGGGCTTCCCTTCATAAGGGGAAAGGCTCTCGGTCTTGTGTTCACCTGTCAGTGTATGAAAAGCAGGCAGTGTCCAGGCATGCCAGCCTGCCTGCTTCATACACAAGCTAACCTGTGCTGTCTCATGGCAAAACATTTCATAAGCACCTCTTTAAAGGGAGGCAATGCCACCTGACAGTGGGGGAGCTGCATCATGCTATCTTGTGATTCTGGCTCTGCACAGCAGCCACTTTTTCTTTCCTTCCTTCCTCCCACCAGCTCCTCACTTTGTAAGTTTTATTTCCTATGTGGAAAGGTAAACTCTCCGAGATGGACAAATTCTCAAAATGTAAGTGGGATTGAAAGTAACAGGATCTGCATCACTGGGGACTCCTAAGAACTACGTTAATAATATAAACAAACAGTAATCAGCCAGCTCCTTGATATCTAGAAATCTTGTCAGGTCTCTGAGAGTTTTTTGTAAGCAAAAATTTAAAGCTGAATGGGATAGTGTTAGATGACGTGTGAATAGTCTGCTGCATTTTGCTGTATTATACTTGAAATCTAAAGCATTAAAAGTTTCCCAAATTTAATTTTAAAGTGATTAATTTTGATTAATGCTCAGAATTTTTCTAATTTTTATGACAATTAAAATATAAAAATCAGAAATCATTTATTACTGAATTTGTTTTGTAATTGTTATATTTCTTTATTGCACACAGGATAATAAAACTTGCTTTAAAGCAAAGCACTTGATTTAACTTTAAAACACTACATTTTCAAATAATGTGATTTCAATAATTTCTTAAAATAGATAGCTCTATCCCCTGAAAATTGTTTAAAAATTCAGAAATCTTATTTTAATGTCTTGGTATTCATGCAAGTATTTCTTGGAAATGTAAATGAATAGTCTTTGGTGATCTCAGTTTAGCTCCTAGTAAATGTCCACATCACAAAACCACTACACTTAATTTCACATGATTGATAGTCTCTGCTTAACTGAGACCTAGGGCTGAGCCAGCCTGGGGACTTTATTACCTCCCATTCTAGTAAGGGTGGTCCAACCAGGTCAAAGTCGAGGTCAATAGTAGGACAGAAAAGGCACTAATTTTGCTTTGAAACAGACTACTCTTCATGAAACAAAGAACTTCACTTTCCAGCACTGTTTCATGACCAGAGATAACCTGTCTAGGAATGAAAATGTCTCCAATAAATATTATCTTCTTCACATTCTGCTTTTAATCATTCAAAGTGTGATATTTTAAAATTCCTCCCATATTAAATGGTCATTAATTTGGTTTGGAAGGCATATTTTGTACTCATTTCTGAATTCATCCAGCTGATGTGAGCCACTGAGAACAATTTAATACTTTTTGTTTGTTTGTTTTTGTTTCTGTTTTGGGGTTTTTTTGGGTTTTTTTTGGTTTGGTTTGGTTTGGTTTTTTTTATGAACATATTTACCATTTGTTAAAATTTTATTTAGAGTTACTGGAAGTTTTCTTGGAAGTATTCTCAGCTTACTTAAAAAAACATCTTTCTGCAAAAAGTTTGTGAATGGCCAAGAGTACTTGGGAGAGGTGTCCATACTCTTAAAATATATTTTTATATAATACTTACCTGCATTGAAGGGTGCCTATGGTCAGTTCTGCAAGTAATACAAAAGTCCCTTAGCAACTGGTTTAAATCCAAAGTATCACTAAAAGTAAGATTGGCACATCCTGAAAAAGCTAGAAGGAGGGTAATCTGATGTGTTTGGTTTGGTTATGCATTTTGTTTCCTATTGCAAGGCATATATTTTCCATTAGAACGGAAAGAATGTTGCAAGACACTATTTCCATTGCAGAGAAAAGAATCACAACTGGAATAAATCATGTTAGTCAGGTCCCAAAAAATGAATGCAAAATGATTCTTAAATCCATATGAAGAATTATGTTTGTGCTTAAACTGTACTAAAAACAGGTTGATGGCAGCTACTGTAATTTCAAGATTATAAGGTGCACTCTTTTGACTAAAATTTTCCCCTGAACCCGGAAGTGCGCCTTGTAGTCTGGTGCGCCTTATATGACGGACAAAGTTGCGACATTTGCCAAACCAGAAGCATGAGCCGCAATGTGGGGGCGGTGCCACGGGAGCACTGAGTTGCGAGGCGGGGCGGGAGTGGGTGGCCACAGCTGGCAGGAGCCGCACGGGGAGGGAGGGAGCTGCCGCCGGCCCCAGCCCAGGCGTGGGTGGAACAAGAAGCCGGGTGGCGCCATCTTGGGCGTGGGGGAATGAGAAGCTGGGTGGTGCCAGTCCCAGCACGGGGACGGGAGGAACGAGAAGTGCGAGCCCACAACAACCCCGAGCCAAGCAAAGCCCGCCTGGCGGCAGCATTGGGGCAGCAGCGGTGTGGCCCGGTTGGCCAGGATAAAGAGCCGCGCTGGCAGCCACGTGGCCCCTGCAGCTGTGG
The DNA here is from genome assembly GCA_013186435.1 of Turdus rufiventris. Classification (NCBI taxonomy): domain Eukaryota; kingdom Metazoa; phylum Chordata; class Aves; order Passeriformes; family Turdidae; genus Turdus; species Turdus rufiventris. The sequence goes on along the minus strand of PYHW01009189.1, from coordinate 1,255,652 downwards.
GGAAGCGGGGACAGGCAGCGCAGCTGCCGGCTGTGGGGAAGAGGGGACAGGTGGCACAGCTGCTGGTCGCGGGAAAGCGGCGGCAGCATGGCCCCTGCGGCCGTGGGAAAGCGGAGACAGGCGCCGTGGCCACCAGCCACGGGGAAGGGGAAGTGGCAGTGGCACAGCCCGTGCAGCCAGGAAAGGGGCGGCGGTGCGGCCCCTGTTGCCACAGGGAAGAGGGGACCAGCGGCGCTGCCACCGACCGCAGGGAAGCGGTGAGAAGCAGTGCAGCCGCCAGCTGGGGGGAAGCTGGGACACAGCATGGCGCTGCAGTGGGAGCTGGGAGCCGCGAGCTGTGCCAACCGGCGCCGGAGGCAGGAGGGAGTGCCGGGGCTGCTGCACGGGGAGGGCGCCTGGGGCTGCATTTAAAGGCTGCACCTATCTTTGAAAAATGTTTGCAAATTGATCACCTGCCAGTAATTCGTTACTTTGTTGCGTGCCGCATGGCTCCTCACTGCAAAAAAAAAATTGCGCTTTTAGTCCGGTGCGCCTTATGGTCGTGAAATTACTGTAATCAGGCTTTCAGATTTTTCTTTTCTCTATGTAGGGAAGCCTACACTTAAATTTAGGTATGCGCAGAACCTCTGGGATTTTGACATTCTCTAAGTGTTAGAAAATAATTAACAAATATGTGTCTATCTTTTTTTCTGTGAATACATGCCACTGCAATTTTTTAAGGGAAATAGCAGCCTTCTTTATGGTTTGATGTGGAAAACTTGTGTGAGGCTGTATTGAACTAAGCTTCTGCATTTGCAGAACCAGTTTCTGTTTAGCAAAACTGTGGACTGTGGGGAGGCTGCTTAAGGGAAGAAAAAAAAATGTGATCTTTTTCTGTTTTTATTACACTTTGATGTAATAGATATTCAGATGCAGTGCTTTCATTGATGGGAAGATGCAACACAGAAAGATTTAAATTTCAGTCCTGAGCATTTAAATTCAGGGAGAAATTAGGATTTTGGCTCATTGTAAATAAAAAAGGCATTTGAAAATGTTAGAATACTATCTCATTTAGACATTCTCTAGTGCAAGAAACCTTTATCTCTAGAGGTCTGTTGTTTCTCATTTCTGATATATGTTAGGATGCTCATTTACTTTTTTAATGAACAGACTTCACTAGTATAATTTTTAGTTAAAGATTCATAGTTCCTTTTTTTCCTTGTTTGTGGTGAAAAACTTATGTGCTTATAGGTGACTCAGCTAGCAGCACGGCCATGCAATTCAGTTTTAAGACATTAACTGTATCCTGATTTGGCACTGCATTGTGTCCCTAAACTACGAGAACTAAAGTTTTAAATTTAAGAAGATCATATAAATTGGTTCTATGAAAGAAATTATACTGCAGTTCTTATCTTCCCCTTTTTTTCTTCTCATCAATAACTCATTTCCTGATTGCATCTGTGTAGTCTAGCTTACCTAAAAATGAATAAGTATATTAATATAAAAGGACTGAATTAATCAAAATCATATTTTTGAACTTGAAGGAAAGCATTTCAGATGAGGTGTATTAAAGAGAATATGGATACTGAATATATAGAAGCAAGCATCTCTTGGCTGGATTTCTCAGCTACTAGAAGTCTTACAGAGGGGCTAGAATTGTCCTGTTGATAAAAGAACAAGAAGACAATACAGAATTTTTTCACTTTGCAAAAAGCAAGGTTTGAGTAGAAGTCTTCTGCAAACAAAGCATGATCTGCAATGAATTGGAACCATATGGAAGAGGAAAAAACCTTAACTCTAAGACATAAACATTGACATTCGTAGTGGAGATCAAAAGCTCCCATAAACCATCTCCTACAGAAAGGATGGAGAAATCTCAGATTGGAAACTTCATTTACATTCTGCAATTCCTTTCACACTTCTCAGTGCAGAAAAAAAGACTGAGAAACGTATGACTTAGATACTGGGATTTTAAATAAATAAATAAATAAAACCCAGAAAAATAATCTGATTCATCATCACATCCCTTTAGTTTTACAGTAATATGTAATAATATTGGAAAAGTCTGGGCCTTGGACATGTCTGAACAAGTCCAGGCCATGGTTCAGGTTGTCTGCATCCGCCAAAATATTCAGCTGTTGTTGTCCATATTTTGCTGTTTATATCCCTTTTCCCTGTACTTTGCTGTACTTTCCCATGCTTGGCTGTTTTTGTATGGAGCCATGTTTATAAGGTGCAACGGGGCGACAACTTTGGGGATTTTCTTGTAACTCGTTTTGAGACCCTTCAAGGTTGCTGAAACATAAACTGTGCTAAATCGAGAGAGAAGGGAATAAAAACCAGGATGCTGAAATTACAAGACCTGAGATAAAGGTGGGCAGCAAAGACCTGGACAGTGACCAGTCAGTGTACCTGGGAGGCCTTGAGCAGGACGTGTGGACGAGGGAATTTTCCAATCATATAATGTGTGACCACGTGGGGAGTAGTTCTAGAGTGTATAATTTTAGGACTAAATGTAAACAATAAATCGGCTTCTGCATAATCATATTGATTTGTAGTTCAGACGTCCGTGTGTGTCTCCCGCAGTAATGTAAGTTTGACAGCAATAGAAAAATACTATTGTAACAAAGGAATTAGTGTTGAGATGAATTGAAACCACAACAGGTTAGTGTTTTGGGGGAGTTCCCTTCCCTTCCCTTCCCTTCCCTTCCCTTCCCTTCCCTTCCCTTCCCTTCCCTTCCCGGAACTTCCCTTCCCGGAACTTCCCTTCCCTTCCCTTTTTTTTGGGTTTGGGGGGAAGAGGGAGCCGGCAGTGGGTGCTGGGCCTGGGGGCAGCAGGAGAAGGGAAGGAG
>PYHW01009189.1:1199448-1248700 GCA_013186435.1 Turdus rufiventris | reverse complement strand
CCCTTCCCTTCCCTTCCCGGAACTTCCCTACCCTTCCCGGAACTTCCCTTCCCTCTCTGAATTTTTCTTCTATTTTCTTCATTTTCTCCAGGCATGTCGAATTATTTTAGTGGAAACAAGAAATCAGGGAAGATACCGGGATAGCAGTGATATTCTCATCTTTTTCAGAATTTTATCTCATTGACCCGCCACAATTGGTGTGTATTCTTAAAACACTTAGTACTTTATAAAGCCGTTGTGTTTAGCAACAGCTAAAACAACGAGATAAAATTTGAGTTTATATTTGGTTCATTCATCTTTGCCTCCGTAACAGAGCAACTGATCATTCCAAGACGTGTGTTTGTTCACCTTTATATATAAAGGTCTGGAATTATTTTGAAAATTTTAAGGTAAATATTCAGGTAAATACTTCAAGATTAGGTTCTAAAGAAAAGCAATGGATTAATTTTACCTTAGGATGTAAATTTCTATTCTTTCTTCAAAAATTATTTGAACTTCAGAAGTAATTTATTTTAGGAGGCCTTTTCTTGTGCACTTCTGATAACCTCCCAAGTCAGTTAAACTGCATGTTAACCTTTTTCCTTCATTAGAGCAATAACTTAATTTATTATATTCTAAAACTTAACATTGGTTTTCTGGAGAAATTTTCATTGGCAAGTATGCAAGTATTCAACTTTAAGAGAAGATTCCTAGACACCACCTTTAAAAATCATGAAATTTATTTGAAAGAGTTTCTTTTCCTGTATTCAAGTAGACAGAAAAAAAATTAGTTTAAAGCTGATTTTAATGTTACCTATTCATCTTAATATTTTTTCTGTACCTAATTTGATTTTAGGACTTAGAAAACAAAAATAATGGTTGAGTTATAGTTTAGTAATATAGATGTATTAGCCCTCTTTAGGAAGACTTGCATAATGAATTATTTTATAATGATCTTGACTTTTCTAAGTCATGATGCTCATGATCCCTGATTTAAAAATTTGAAGTTTTATCATTTGATGTCTTAGTATTAAAATAATTTCCATTATTGACAGCACACTGTTAAAATATTCTTTAAAACTAGAAAAAAAATTCCAATATTCTAAACCTTTAACTGTCATTTGTTCTGATTTTAGGGGATATTAGTTTTGATTTTAAAGCCACACTATTTGTAGTCCTAAAATAATTGGAAAATCTTATTTCTCCTTCAAAAAGAAAATAAACATTCAGTGACCAGCAGTGAAACTGAGCAGCAATTCTAGTGCCATATGTAGCGTGACTCAGCCAGCCTTATGTCTAGTGCTTACTACATAATTTTAAAATATATATATAATTATTATTTATTAATTTTTAGCAGGACTGCAATTTAAAAAAACCCAAAAAACCTAAAAAAACCCAAACCAAAACAAAAACAAAAACAAAAAAACCCACCCCACATAATTAATTTATCTAGTCCCTGTTTTTGTTATAGGTGCCCTTTTATCTAAGGATGGAAGCCAGACTGAAGTTCAGATAAGACTATATTATGCAACATTTGATTCTTCCAGAGGCACTTTCCAGAAGAGACAAAATTTGGTCTTAGAAAATCCCATTCATGTCACACCTGTTTTTTTCCACTTTTGAAGGTACATGCTGATTCTTACTTTGCCTCCCATATCTTTGGATCTCATCATACTTGTAAGATAATGGTGAGTAGTCCATACCTGCCTTTGTTTTACACTAGCTCTGATCAACAGAGCCCCTCAGAAACATGAATTCTCCTTCTGCTGGGCTGCTCTTCTCCAGTGTGTGCTTCAATCCCTGAAGTTTCTGAGAGATTATACCTCTTCAGTTCATACAGCCTTTGCAGTTCAGCCCTCCGGTCTTTCCTCAAGAATGAACAATATCTAGGTAAAACATAGAAGCAAAACCACAAGGAGGTGATAGACTTGATGAATGGTTGATTTTGAGCTCCTCTGAAGCTATTAAATTGGGATTACAAATATTTCAGAGAGTTGCTGTGGCACCACCAGCCCACTGCTGACAAAAGATGTCATAGAGACATTGTCTTTCCTTCTGTCAAGCAGGAGTGCTGCCACTGAGGCCAGTGCTGATACTGAACAAGAAACCAAACTGCATACACATATTTTATGCTGGTCCAAGATAGTTCCCCCTATTAGAAACAAAAGACCCAATCATACAAAACAAGGCATAACCAACAAAATGCATCAACTTCTAATTCCTGCATTTTATGCTGTTAGGATGCCAGTAACACCCTGGTATTGGAAGTAGCACAACATGAGGCAAGATAAAGCTTTCTTTGACAGGAATTTAAAACCTACAGACAGTGAAGGGACATTACAAACACAAATCTACATGATGTTTCTAGGGCATAGCAAAAGGAGTAGGGGACAGTTTCTTCAAGTAATAATTCATTTCTGGGAGTCATATTTTGTGAATGAGTGGGGATAAGGCAACATTTTCTATTTTTTATTGTTGTAGGGTAGGCTAGGAAGAGTACAAGGTGCAGTCTGGATGGAGGAAATCAAGAGCAGAACTGTGACTGGGGGAACAATGATGTCAAGAGTCTCTCTCTGGAGAGATATTCTCGCATTCATTATGTTTATAAGGCTCTTCTGCCATATGGATTCTGCGAAGGTTTGAGTGAGAAGAGCCTGCATGCCACACCTGCAGTCACGAATGCCAAGGGCAATCACTCCCTACAGACACTGCTTAATTGTTCACTGGTTTAGTCCAACAGAGAGTGCTTCTACAAGTTCTCTGCCAGAATTCCTAATGAGAACTGTTAGAAGGATGTGTACCTACACATCTCGATGTGCAGTGCTTCTAGCAGCCTTTTGGGCAGTTTCTGAGAGCTGGAAAATGTTGATTCCTAGCCTAGAGGGTGGCACTGGGTAATACAAGGCAGATATCCAAACTGCAGAATTCATGAAACTCATCACTGTGAAAAACAGCAGACAAATCCAACATAGCTGGAAGGGGAAATTTGAGTCTGCAAGCTGTTAGACTTTAGGTACTGATAAGGAAAGGGATCCTGCACTGCATTTTGAACAAAGTACAGTAAACACAATTCCAGTCAGAACAGGTCATTTAAAGTCCTTCCTGCCTCAGGCTTAACATGACACTTAAGTGCTACTACATGTGAAAAGAAAAAAGCAATTCAGCACTCATAACAAACTGCTTTTCTTCATCATTGGGACTAAAATACCAGAGGATTCCTGCAAGCAGGGGAATTGCTGTCTGCACAGTTGTGTCATGTTTTTATTGGGAAACCCGTTTTGTGAGCATTGAAAAAATAAATACTGCTCTAAGTAAGAATAAATGTGAAAGTATACAAAAACAATTTTACATTTATACATGTAAAAAACTGTTCTTTTCTTTTCAGACCTACCATGCTGGAAAAGCCAAAAAAGCTTTTCAGTTCAGAAGGTAAATTCTTTGCCCATCACTGAAAATTGCAGGGAATTAGTTTCCCTGGGTTTCTCCAGGAACAACAGTTTTGGTGACTTCTCTCAAAAGTTCCAGTATTACAGACAACAAAAGGGAAACACAGAATTTTTATCCCCAGCATAAATAGATTTGCTAACAAATTTAGTGATTGAATTTAAATTCACTTTGATGTAAGTAAAACTTTGGGTCTAGCCATAATCCTGACTGTGAAACCACAGTGGAAGTGGGTGGAAGGCAACAGTATGCATAATTCAGCAATATGTACTGAAAGGATTTTCTAAAGAATGCAGTAAAATAGTTTTCCTGGTCAACTAGAATTTTTTACTTGGAAATCAGAACAATAAATAAAAACTGTGAAAATTATCCTAAGCTTCCTACCATCTGTTAACTATGTTACTATGGATCATTCTGATAATTTGGGGGCATTTTAGTGCCATCAGGAAAGCAAACATTATGAAAAAATACAAATTGTGAAACTTGTGAACAATAAAAATTAGGTAATTAATTTTTAAAATTGATTGCCTATATAAAATATTTTAATATTGTTAGATTTTTTTGTCAATTAAATGCTAATATTTCTATTTATATCACCCTTTAGTAATGTACTAAATATATTGGCTCGTGACTGACTTTCTCCATCTCAAAATAGAAATAAAAGGATGTCTTTGATTTAGCAAGTACCATTTTTCTCCAGGTTAGAAAGTAGAAATCAGGCTAACCAGCATATGAAATTTTGACTCCATCCAAAGGTTTTAATCTTTTGGTTCTTTTCTCCTCTTTACTTTTGTACTAGCAGAAATCCATGAATTTATACCACTTATATGGTATTTGTATAGTATCCCCTAGGATTTGTAAGCATAGGGACTAATTGATTTATTTGGAAGACATACTACTGGAAGAAAGGGAAAAAGTATCTTTGACCCTCATTCTTTTGCTCCATTATGACCTAATATATACCCTCATACACTGGAACCCATTTTAAATTTTTGTTTGTTATCTTCTTATCCATCTTCATAAGCTGTTTCTTTTCAATCCTCTAATTGCTTTTGTTTTGGTTTGGTTTGGTTTGCTTTTTGTTGTTGTTGGCTGTTTGTTTTTTGGTTTTGTTTTGTTTGCTTTTGTTAGTTTGTTTTTTAGTGAAACCTTTCCTGATTGTCTTAGTATTTTCTGCTTTAGTGCTGTTTCAGTTCTGCATGGCCCATAGCCAGAACAATAACTCTGATACTTCCAGCACATACCATACAAGTATAAGAAGACAGAATATGTATCATAGCAGAGAATAATTGCTAAAGAAATCTTGATGTCAAAACTAGGAAAATTCTATTCTTTTGCTCTAGCAAAAACAAATAGGACATTAGTAACATGTAAAATTAAAGCTTTTACTCCCCTTCTTACTACATTAACTAGATTCTTCTGTTCCACTCGAAAGACTCTGAAATGGTGAAATATAAAAATTAAACCCCTACTGATTTTTGTGGAATTGAAAGGCTAGGAGATGTAATTATTTTTTCCGACTCCCCTTTGTACATTGCTTTGCTTTACTTTTTATTATTTTATTCCTAACCTAGACAAGTAAAAATATGATGTCATGAATATTTAGAAGTATTAACACAACAGAATAGTTTGTTTTTCAAAGCCACTGCAGTCTATTGTATAATGACACACATACTGCATAATAACATACATTTGTGAAGCATTTAGGAAATGTGTGCTATTTACCTGATGGACTACAATAACTGCCTCAAAGCTACTACAGTCTTTAAGGTAAACATGTGTTTTGGTATGCATGCTAATTTTTAAAAAATATACTATTTACCCCATATGTTGTAATTACACAGTCTGCTGTATACATGAAAGGCACACTTTTAAAAAATGGTTTTTGTCAAGATGGTTCATTATAGCTCCTTCAGAGTCATGTAAAGAAACTACTTAGATGATAAATCAGTCCTTTTCAGCCACTTTCACTTATTTGTTGCTTGGGGTGCTGGAAATGTTTAGTCCGCTTTGGATTTTGAAAAGATTAAGTCATAATGAGCAATACCGTGTGTAAGTAGTGCTAGGAGTAAATATGATATGACTGTCAGGAAATTCCAAACTGTCTGTTAAAATCTGACTGACTTCAAGGGTGGCATAAGTCCTGGTGTGGTCAGCAAAACAGTGAGAGCAGGGCACTGCTTGAAGGGCCCTGAGAACCCAGCCCAGCACCATGAACTCAGATAATTTACCTGCATGTGCACACACCAACACTTCACACGTGCAGGACTTTTTGTCTTACAGGAAATTGGAAAGTGTTCAGTTGAGAGATGCAGATCCCTCTCAAGGTTTCCAGGTCCAATGCAGTCCATACAGAATATGACACTACATTATGCTTTGTTTTCTCTCTTCAGAGGAGACCTTCAGAAACAAGAAATTGTGCCTTTCGATGAAGAGAAAGCCCTCTACAATCTAGCTTATCCATGCATGCAAACGTTTTGGGCTTGGATGTGCACAGTTCTATTACACAAAGGACATTATTTTATTTCCTTTTTTTTGTGTTATATTGCCATTGTGGACATGGATCTGCTTACAGTGAATTTGGCCACAGCCCTGTGGAAATACACTTGACTCTTTATCTTTTTTTTTTCTTTAAAAATCAAGGATTTTCTGATTTTCTGAATAAAACAATTTTTTGATTACTACAAAAAATATCTGGAAACATCTATTTTTTCATTGTTTTTCATAACAGTATTCAGTTTCCACAATATACCAGCAAATGTTGACATATGTTGAAGTATAATAGTTTGATTGGAAAAAATAAAATTATCACTTACTTAATTGAATCACAGCAACATTATTTGTGCAATCAAAAACAGAGCTTACTTGTCATACAATAGAGACATTTTTAAGGCTAAAAAAAACAAAAGAAAATTATTGGTAATGTCAGTTTATAAAGATATTTGGGAAAGGAAGCTGTTAAGACACATAAGAATATAAATGATTAATAACACCTATTACCTCAACAAACATGTTTTTGTGTTACCTGCAGTCAGACATGTTTTTTTCATGCTATCTAGAACAAAAAGGGACTTAGATTAATTATTATTCATTGTGAATTAGGGTACCTGACCTCAGATGTCCTTTTCAACACAAGGCCTAATTTTTAAAAAAATCATTATTATTAGGATAATATGGAATGCATGTGGTAAACAATCATTAAAACAAAAGTGCTACATTAAATGGATAATGAAGTTGGAAAGATACAAAGGACACCATGAATAATATGACTGTCTTTGTGAAAGCAGTGTGTAAAGCCTTGAACATTTCCTTTCTCAGAGGAAAAAAATGCTAATACTAGACGGCAGTTGTGATACCTAGGAAAAGAGCTCTTATTTGAAGACCTTTTTCTTGCTTTGAATCCAGCCTTCATATATCTAAAACTACAATTTCACTCATACTCAAATTAGAAGCAATCTGTTGAATGGAGGTTAGTGTTTTTTACATGAATGAAATACAACATGGTTTGGTACTACAACCAATTTAATATAAAGAATTTCAATTATATAAAACTTCCATGCTAGAAGCATAAATGACCAGAACTGTTACTCTGAAAATAAACCTGAAACAATTTACCTTCTGCAATATTTTATTGTTCTCTGTCAGAACAATGTGACTGCTACTAATTGTTAGATGTTGTTAGTTGCTGCTTGAGGGATCAGCTACAGAAAAAAAAAATCTGTCAGAGAATTTGAGGGAAAGAGAGAGGGAAGGTCATACAGTTTGTTATAATGAACAAATATGTGCAAGGCTTCTTCAAAATAATGTGTAGCTGTTTAGAGTGATGTGGCCTACTTTTGACTCTGATTTTTCCCACTGAAATATGCCAGTGACACATCCCTCTGCTTAGATAACAAAATACTAAAAAAAAATGCTGATCAGAGGTCCTCCAGTTAATTGAAGCTATCAAAGCCACAAAGAAAACTAAAAATTCAATAAAAAAACTCAGTATGAGTGGTTGAACTCTAAAGTGGTGTGTCTATTGTCTACACTGTCTCCATAACCTGCGCTGGACTTAAATATAGGCCATAAATATACACCTAACCCACAGAAAAATAGAAGACTCTGATTTTGTTTAGACTGACAGGACTCAGAAAGGGAAGGATGAAGAGTAGGTATGCCTTTTATGAGAAAAACTAATTAAGGAAATGAAGTTCAGATTCTGAATAATTTTGGAAAGGGAAAAAAGAACAAATCTTTAATAAATATATAAATACGAGATCTAGTGCTGGCCTGCTGAATACTGAAAAAGTTTCATTCTCATTAGAATCAATGGAAAAACACTTAATAATTTCTCAAAAGAAATAGTTGGACATTTGTGGAAAAAGATCAATCTAAAAAGTCTTATAAAAATCAAATTATTGTAATTGTCAACCAAATTGCCTAAAGAATGTGTTATATGGAGACTTAATCAAATATTGGCATATATGGGCCAAGAATTGTTACTGTTCATCATAAAATCAGCAATAAATGCCTCCATAACCTCTATATTGTACAATAGTAAAATTTTAACAGATACAGGCCTCAACCCCACTTTCATTAATCTCAGTAGAAAAATCCCCCATTAATTTCACTAAGAAACTGTCTTTTGTTCTGTCCAAAACCACACCTGTTATAAACCAGTCATGATGGGTATATTTTTTTCATTCTTTTCTAATGGAAGAAATATTTAATATGATTATATTGTATAAACTGTTTTAGAATAATGTAGAGGTGTGTGTGACCTGCCACAACTTAATTTATTTAATTTTTAATTAGTCAATCTAGTCATATCCATTTACCTTTATTGTATTTGAAAACACCATAGATTGAAAACTTCTTGGTCATTTTTACACTTTAAAAGCACATAATAAAAGGCATATATAAGGAAAATTGCTTAAAATGATAGGCACATCAAAGATTTTGTAGCGTATGTAACCACTACCTAAGGTTATAAAAGCTTGTACATTATTTGAAATACAAAAATTCTTCCTATGATGTCCCTAAATTACTACTACAAAATATGTGGTAATGTTAGATCACTGTGGAATACAGAAAAACATTATCCAGATTGTGAAATTATTCTCCTTCTGAAGGACAGTTTAAAGGTCTTAAATGTAAACACACAATGCGCATTTCTAATAACAGAAAGGAAAACACTGGTGATATTCAGAAATGCTAACAAGAAAAAAGGCCAAAGGAATATGCAATAATCCACCAGTTCCTGTGCAGTCTATTGTAAGTTTTATCTCTAAGGGGGTGGAAAAAAAAAAAAAGCTTAAACAAGGCCTATTAGCAGTAAATACTTCTGCCAATATCCCTCACAGTAGGGGAACTCCTCCAGCAATTTTCACGATTAATTACCAGTGGCAAGCGTATTCATAATCTGGTGTTAATTTTGCAGTATCTGAATGAACTCGGCTCTGGCACGCTCAGCTATTGTTTCCCTGTTACTAGTAGGATGAACTACTTGTTCAGGTCATGCTGTGTCAAAAGAGTGCTAATGTGTTTATATAAACACTACAAACAGCACCTGCTTTAACCACACAATTTATTATTATTTTCCATCACCAGTTAGAACATAAAATTTGGTGCAGGAATACAAATGACAAGAAAATATTACTACATCTTATGTTTGGAAGAGAAATACAAACATAAGCAGAATATGACTCAAAAAAGTAATGTCTTTATAACTCATTTGAGTCAATGCTTTTCTGTTCCTATTTTACAAGGCTCAGAGAGACTATTTGTTGCTAATTTTTCAGCTGAGCCTGAGCACTGAACACCGATTTCAGTGAGAGAACTCTTACTACCAAGATAATAAAATACATAAGAAAGAAGGCACAAAACCAATTTTACTTTTATGTCAGAGTTGATTTTATCTTTCTTGGGTTTTTTCTCTTGGTTGTATGTTTTAAGAATAATTTTGATAATTATCTATAATTCTTTTGAAGATACTGTTTGTTGCCTAAGGAGGGCTATTACTGATAGGATTAATTGTCCAACATGCATGACTTGCTGGGCAGTAACAACCCCAATTAGTTAATGAGGATTCTCAGATGTGTAATTACACAACCACATCTGCACAGGTTGGAGTCCATTACCAAAGTCACAGAAAGAAGCGTGATTCTTATAAATGACACTCCAGGGTGTACACTGTCAGCCTTATACCCTAACAGTACCTGAGGTTTATACAAATGATACAAATAACCTCTCACCAGGTCTTATATATGTTTAATGGATTTATGCATACTAATTAACACAAAACTTAATTCTCTGATTTATTGTAGTAAGGCCAATAGAAAAATTTAAGGAAATATACGCTTTTCTCTTTTCATGTGGGGTGAAACCTAAGGCAGGTAAATGCATTGGAGTAATATATTAAAATACAAAAAAATCTGAGAAGCTTTAAATAGCCTGAACTTAAATTGTTACCTAGATGACAGAAGTGCTAAAGGAAGTAACAGAAAAGAAAATTAAATCTTTTCAGGCAAGATTAAAAACAAGTGGAGAACATTTAAGAGTTGTACTGTTCTAAACCGGAAATGAGGTAGACCCATATTATGCAAATTACCTTACCATTGCATGTTTTATTCTCTTTTAGAGTTATTCATACTCGAACGAACTAATTTTAAATATTTGAAGCACCTCCTAGCCAATTAGATATGTATTAATCAATAACTGTAACACAGCAGTGCCTAACAGAAAGGATATTTAGGCTATGCAATATAATTCTCTGTTCCTCCTCAGTGTTCGTTCATGGTTTTAATGCAACAATTTGAAATTAAAGGTCTTACGATTTTAAATTAAATAGGCATTATTTCTAGAAAAAAGAAAGACTCACAACAGTAATTCCACTCCAGAAGTTTGATGAAACCCAGACCTTAGTGGGCTGGGCGTATTGGCAAAAGGGACTGAACTAGCTAGCTTTGCCAGCACATGTGTGTTCAAAAGTGATCAACTAAGATATATAGGCAATTTATTTTCTCTTCCAGGTGAGAAATAATTCAGTCCAGAACTTACAGAGGCTAATGCTATTCTGTTATTATCCTCGTATTGTTATTAATACCATTTTTCCATTCTCAACCTATGTAAAATCCAACAACACTTGAGAATTTGCAGAAAAAATCTTTTGAAATTGTGTCTCTGCAGTCAATGCTGGGTTCAAACTTCATTCCAAGTGATAAATTTAAGAAAAGCAGCTTAAGACAAGATAATGTAGATAAGATATTTATCAACTTCAAATGTTGTAGATAGCCCTAATGGTCTCTGGTGGGTTGCTACTTCAGGAAAAATATAAATTCTCATTTTTCTCTACTGAACCTGGCTCACTATTGCATCACACCTCTGACATCTGATATAAAAGAATTGTGTCTAAGGGGGGATTGTTGTTTGGTTGATTTTGGATAGGAAAGACCGAAGTTCACACTGAGGCTGTGCTACCAGTGCTGGGCTCCATGCACGATGTACCCCAATGGTACATCAGTGGTGAGGAGGGAGATAAATGGCCACAGAGACAGGGAAACAAGTCCCATTATGCAGCCCTACAGAGCAGGAACAGGCATTTGAGGAGGGTCAAAGCCCAAATGTATACAGCCTGAAGGGGTACAGGCTGACTGCTCAGCTCCTCAAGCTACCAAGGAGCTGCCCCAACCTTCATTGCTGAGGAGGAGCCACCTTCAGAGGGAAGGTCAGTTGTCACATTGAGGAGATCCTACTGGTTTCTGTGCCACACTTAGGGCCTGCAAGCAGCTGCCTGCCCTGCCACAGGCCAGGGAAGACATACAGAGCCCCATCCAGTACACTGAAGGGCACTTTTAGTTTAATATGTGCACAGACAGAGAGTACTGCAGAAAGAACCAATGCTTTTAGATTAAAGCCACTCTGGATGGTGACAAGTATTTCAAGTATATTCAGGATATTGGCAGCAATGTGGAGATCTGAAAGGTAAGGGGAAGGGAAGCAGGCAGAGCAGAAGACCATCTTGGCTTAATTGACAGCTTCTGAGTATGCTCAAAACCAAAAGTATACCAGAGATGGAGAACAAATACACACACAGAAATACAAGGGCATTTCCAGGGCATGCAGAGATGCAGTTTGAACCAAAACCTCAGCTCAAATTTAGATTGCTGAGACATAACAAAAACTACAAGAAAGAGTTCTTTCTTCAAGTATGTAAACAAGCAAAACAAACAAACAAAAAACCCTAACAAAGCATACAAAATCCCCAAAAAACCAAAAAATCCACAACCAATAAAAACAAACAAGCAAACAACAAAAAATATCAACCGGTTGTTAAGCAGGAGAGGTGACTCAGTCACTAACAGCACTGAAAAGCAGTTTGTCTTAACACGTTGTTCAGTTCTGCCTTTACCAGCACTGTATGGCCACTCCCCTGGAGGAAAGCAAGATCTATGTGAGTGAACAGTTGCTTCTGTATCAAAGAAAAGCAACAGGATGCTGGGTTGCATCAAGGGCATCACCAGCAGAAATGGAGTCACTATCTCACTTTTAGCTCTCATCAGGCCAAACCTGAAAACTGTGTTCAGTTTTAGCCCCTGACAACAAAAAAGGGATGGATTGCCTGGAGACCACCTGGAGAAGGAACACAAAGATTATCATTTTCTGGGAAATATGCCATGTGAGGAAAGACTGGAAGAACTGACTTCATTCAGCCTTGAGAAAGGAAAGCTTAGAGGAGACTTTATTATATATCTATGTTCAATACTTGAAGAGTGGTTATAAAGGAGAATGGAGGCTCCCTTTATCCAAGGAGTCACATGAAAAAGATGAGGATTAAAGAGTACAAGTCACCAGAGATTCTGGTTATATACAAGGAAAATTTTTCACAATACTAACAATCTCCCCAGAGAAGTGGTGGATTCCCCAGTGCTAGACACTTTAAAGATCTGAAAAGAGTGCTGAGTCATCTTGTGTACCAGGGAAGTTTGGTCAGATGATCCTTGAGATCCTCTTCAACTTGATATTCTATGAATGTGAAAGTGTGTTCATTGCCTGTTGATTATGACATTGTTTCCTGGCCTGTTAATCTCTTCAGGCACAGAGGATATAGATTTGCAGTGAGATAGAAACAAAAACATAATGTCATGCGGTATTTTTCAGCTCAGGCAGGCAGGCAGGGCAGAAAGTTTTGCCCTGATGATCGCTCCAAAATTAGATACATGTTCATCACACTGTTCCCTGGCAAGAGCACATGATGCAATTAAAGCCTATATAAGAAGGAATATCTGATGGCAGCTAGTATTCCTGAAATATTTTTATAATGTTTTTTATCATGCAAAAGAAAGAACACCGAGATAAGAGCAGACAGTGAGACACACTTCTATTTCTTCATGCCTGACCACAATGTAACAGATAATTTACCCAAGGATGCATATCCAGCTCCTTGTTCTTCCCCTCTGCAGGCACCAGACTATGCTTGAAGCAGTCTGCAGTCTGAATTTCCATGAAGATGATAATATTCAAATACAGCATTACCTTGCCCTGCATCACCCCTCATGGCCCCCCTCTAGTGCAGTGATAGGTGTGGGTTGATGGGATGTTGCTCTCCTCTGGAACAGCAAAATGCCCATGCTTCCTACAGACTTGCAACATTTTCCTTGTGACAGGAAATGCATGGCAAGTACAGTAACTTCACGATTATAATCCGCAGCATTTTGACTAAAATTTTGGTCCGAACCCAGAAGTGAGGCTTATAAGCAGGTGCGGCCAATATATGGATGAAGTTCAGAAATTAGCCAATCTGGAAGTGCGAGCCCACAGCAGCCCCAAGCCAAGCCAGTAAACCCCACAGTCCTGTGATTCTGTTACTAAATGGCAACTTTGTGAAAGTTGCACGTGGATCCTCGCTGTGAACAAAAGTGGGGCTGTTTGACTGAAATTTGTTGGACCTCACAGCATTGGCTTTGCCGCATCAATCCAGCAATTTCCCCACTTGTCTATGCTGAGCCCTGATATATGAGGTGACAGTCTGGGGATTAGTCTCCTCAGACCATAGGTTGTCTGGCCTGAATATGCCATACTGTGCAGGAATAGGACAAGGATCTTTCAGAAGTCTGAATTATACTCAGGGAAGGTAATTGAATCTGAGAGTACGTATTAATTTTATCCAAAGTTTAATATCAGTAATTTTGTCACTGTAAAAATTGGATGAAATCTCCAGAATGAAAGGCCAGCACTTTTTCTGTCTTTATACCATCTCTTAGACTCCAACTAACATAGATGAGCAAAAATATGCAATACATGTAGGTGCGATCCACTTCTTTGTTCTGTGTTGTATTTCCCAACCAAGATGCAACTTTGCTACTTTACACTGGGACTTATTCATTGTTTAATAAACTATTTCCACTAAGGACTGAGTTGGTTTTGCTTTGTATTGTGTTTCACCTGTATTGAGGAAGCCAAGAGAAACAGAGGTGTATTGCTGCAAGCTGTAAATATTGTGTGAGATGAAAAGGGTTTTTGTTAGTGCTTCAAGACAATACTGAGAATTCATTCATTTCCAGGCTTGCTCTAACAAGTAGCTCAGATATTTTGAAGCCTGTTGATATTTTGATTGTCATAAAAAAATTCAATATAATCCCTAAAAAATAAAGAAATATTATATAATTATAAATTATTACATGTAAAATAAATTAAAATTACATGATGGTTCAACTAAACAATAGGATTTTATTGGTCAAGTGAGTATGATAGAATATTGTTTTGCAGCATGAAGTATCTTTTTACTGTGAATAAAGTTTTTATTTTAAAAAATTGATAAAATCTATTTTCTAAAAATTATTACCCTGAAAAAATGATATTAGACAGTATTGATTCTACTAAACATTCCCATATCACATGATAAACATTCTTTTTTATGAAGGCAACAAAGAGCTTGTAAGAGTTCCTTGTGGTTTTTGGGGACTAATTTACTCCGCAAAAATTAGATAAGCCCTCCAGTTTAAAGGAATTCTAATGGAAAGAGAGTAAATGGCTTTCATACTGGACTTTCATATGTTGCTTATAATTTAAACCCAAATATACCTATGTGCCTTTTGTAATATTTGCAAAATAGATACAGTGGTCAGTATTTCTGGGCCTCACAATCTGCAGTGCAGCAGCCCTGTGGAACAGAACCTAAGCAAGAGGTGTCTGAGAGGAAATTGAGATCAGCTGTGGGCATGAAGAGGCTGGAATATCACACTGATTCTTCAATTCCTCAATAACAACAACAAAAAAAGCAAAAGATGTAGGTGAGGTCTTTCCAGGCTTAAATCAGGAAGCCAGAGAGGAGCAGAGGAAGAGATATTATTTGGCTGTTGTTGAACTGGTTGGGGAAAATAAAGCTTTTCCCAATCAATACAGCTATTGTTTGCTTGAGCAAACAATGAAATAAATGGAATAAATGAAATAAAAAAATTCAGTGGCTACTATGACCATATGTTGTCATTTTTCCTAAATTTTGACAGAGGAGACTCACCATCATGTTTTGTACTTGCAGCTTTATGCTGCTGGGAAATTAAGTGACTTGCCTTGGCAGTTCCTCTTGAAGTGTACATCCAGCTTCTAGTTCAATATAGAAGCTGTCCACTATGTACAGTTGAGGTACCACTTATCAGTAGCTGTTTTTTTTTTTCCTGTTTCTCTTCTATGTATTTTCATATAGTTGCCCAGGTGAGCCTCCTACTCTTGATGCTAAGGTTTTCCCTTTGATATGAACTCTAAATGACATTATTTTCTTGTTATGATGGTACTGAAAACACTGGGAACATTTAGACTAGTTTTGTGTGGCTTGGACACAACTGACCTCTCTTAGCATCTTCTCTTAACCTGTGGCAGGAATTGATGCAAGAGGCAAGAAATGAAAGGACTTTTCCTAACCTGCTCAGAAGAGACAGATCCATAATATAATGCACTCCTAGTCTTGCTGCCTCATCCATCCCAAACTTCTGCTCCATAATTCACACAGTTTAATATGTTACCAGTGGTAGTAAATATATTTTCTTTTCTCCACCTCATCCTGTAGATGTCATCCTCTTCAGTATGTTATTCTGCAATCTCTAATTTTAAGAATTTTAAGAATTCTTCTCCTTCTAGACATTTACTTACAGAATTTTTTTTTTAATTATGATAACACACGTTTTGCCACATCCACATTTCTTCAGGAGGACTATCAGTGAGCTTGTTCATCTAAGGTAATATCCTTTAGTTACCACTGTCTCTGAACAATAAAAATGTTGCAAACAAACTGAATTTAAGTTATCTCAATTAGTATTTAAACATGCCCCAATAGCTATAGTTCTGCTCAACAAAAAAGGCTACAATGGCCTATGCTGCGTTGAACTGCAATACATCTTCAGAAAGGCAGCAACATACAAATTCAAACTCATTTAAAAAAAAAACATTTTACTGAGAGGCCAAAGGATACTCCACATTTTCTCTTTGGTTTTCTCCATATAAAAAAATTTATACCAGTCAAGGGTCCTTATCAATGTGCATTTGTTGTATATGGAGGTGCAACCAATTTGTTGCTGGATACTCGGAGCTAGGTAGAAGAAAAGAAAATGTGGATTGCTATCACCATACAAAAGGTACTCAAAGAAGATCCCCAAAGTTGATTAATTCACAAGCCAACTCTCCTTATTTTAGATTCTAGGCAGGTCATAATTAAAAAAAATTAATTTACTACCAAGTTCCACTCTGAAAAAAATATGCCAGCCTGTAGATAATAAAACACTACCAAAAATAATCAATGATTGAATTCTGAATCTTTCAGTAAAGGATAAAATTTTCAGAAAAACATTTCAAAAAAATCCAGCAAACCAAGCCAAAACAACCAACCAACCCACCAAAAACCCCAAAACAAAACAAAACAAAACCTGAAAAAGTGCTGGTGAACGCATTTTGAAAATAAACCTCTTCGTATCCTTTTGTATGTGTTCAGTGTTGTCAAATCTAAAATAAAACTCTGTTACGCAGTTTCAACACTGAATCAAGATTGTAAAAAGGCAAATTAGAGAAATAACACTGCTGATTAGAACTAGCTTTCTTTCTATTAATGTTATTTCTAAAATAACCAGGCTTACTCAGTGTCAATATTTAATTTTTGAATCTTGGATTGAATTTTTCTGTCAAAGGAGAAGCGAAACCACAATCTAGTTTGTTGGAAAGTTTGGAATGTAGAAGTACAAATCAATGCATGAAAATAATGTTCTAATTTTTGTGATTACAAGGCATAGAATTACTATTATGAAAGGTGATAAAAACTAGTAAGATCAGGCATGCTGCTCTGTCCCCACATCACAAGCACAGTTACGGCCCAAGTCAGTGTCTCTAAGGGAAATGGCTGTGTTTAAGGTTTAAACATGTAAACAAGTAGAAAAGGGCTTAGGTTTCCCATCTAACCCATGAAAATATGGGTGTCCTGAAGGTCTCTGAGTTTTCTTTCCACCTCTTTTAGTCACAGAAAATGCAGGCAAGTTATGACCCTCACCGCAGGGATCAAAGTCACCTCCTTCTTAAATGTCCAAATGGTTTAGGAGTGATGTTTCTCTAAAACAAATTATCTTTCTAAGGGAAAAGGCCATGGCCTTCCCCATGTCTACATGTTATAGCAACAGTTGTACTTTCTTGCTTCCTTAGAGTACTGCTTGCTTTAAAGGCAGGAAGGCAGCAATAGTTCTGCCAGGCTCAGGACTAATGTCGTGGGACAAGACATTCTTGTGTTCTGTGAATCTCCAGAAATCCTCTCTGTAAAAGACTACTGTGAGCAAAGAAGCTCTGTCTGCCATGACTGCCATGTGTTGTGAAATGCTTGCTGGGTGTTTACAGTTGGTAGGGCAGTCTATAGAGTAATAAACCCCAAACTGAATCAGGGTGGCTTGTGTCAGGCAGGGATTTCTAATCACAGCAGATCTTTCGAAAAGTTTAACTATGTCTTCAGAAAAAGAACCAAACTGAAAAAAAAATATATGAAAGATGCTTACTATGAACCATAAACACAACATAACCAACATTTTCAAAGATTTAAAAAGGTTTGAGTTAAATACATTTGGGGAATTGAGTATATAAAATTACCCATCTGTTTCTATTTGATACCAGTTGCTAAAGTAAGCTGTATTTGATCATTCATTATCATATTTCCTACTGCTGTGGATTAAAATCTTTTTTCATTTTTGCTTCTGAGATTTTGCAATATCATGTTGTTAAGAAAACTGAATCCTCAGGATTAAAAAAAAAGAAATAAAGAAACCTCCAAACCAACTGTCATTCCATGTATAGAAATCTATTTTTTTTCTTCCAAGTCTCTATTCCATTCCTGCATAAACTTTAAGAATCTTTAAAAGTATGTTCAAAATTATGTGAAGGGTAAAATTATGAAGTTCCCGCTTAGAAGAAAGTGGCTTAAATTCTATCCAATTATTTGCCATGGCAACCAGCTAAACACAAAAGGGCTGGAATGGATGTAGAGTACTGCCTCTATAATCATCACTGTATGTCCTTCAAATCATGGATATGCAGCACCACTATCCCAATCTACTTCAGGGCCATAAACCTACACGGTAATTATATGCTTTGGAACACTTCACTTAAGTGCACCAATAATATAGTGAGTGAACATGTTCTTTAATTCTGCACCTGTAAATGGGGGGAAAAAATAAAGAAATATTTCTATCAGAAAAATGGGAGGGAAAGGAAATTAAATAATGTCATCATTTTAAACCTAATTTCTGATATATCAAGTTCCCGCAAATTGCTAATCTTAAATTAGCTTTAAATAATCACAGAGTAAAAACGCTGGCTAGGTGTCCCATTCAGAACTATGATATGTGTTTATAAAATGAGTAAAAATAAGAAACTCCAGATAAAGGCTTCATCCTATCAATTGTTTCTTTGCCATGGGGCCCACTGTGCTTCCACCAGTGGATTTCCCCTACTGAATTTCCATGAGTTTGCAGGGTAGTAATTTTGCAGCTCAGACTAGTGATTTGCAGACACAGGCCCCAGGCACTGACACACGTAGAGTCCATCTTGACCTTCTAACATGTATGTTTCTCCAGTTAAGGGTTATGAGGGAGGAGGTACAAATTGCCATTTGCCTTTCAAATGTGTTCTGGGCAATTTGGGCCCAGATTGCAGACCAGAAGATGCAAGTTCCTTTCTGGTTCTGTTACTGAGCTGTTAAAGCTAACCTTTGTATGCCTGTTTGCCCTCCTGCTTTTCCCTAGCTCAGTGTTTGGCTTGTGAACTCAGTGGAGCAGGAACTGTCTCTTATTTTCTATTTGTACAGTGCTTTGAACAATGGATCTCCACTATGCCTGTCTACGGGTGCTAATACAAAATATGGTCAAGATAAACCCAGGTCACCTTTGAAGTTTGTTGCTTCTATTTCAGGTCTATCAAAGGCTTGTGTGTCCTGGTTTATTTTTTCAAACTGTATTAGCTGGCTCATAAAAAAAAAAAAAGAAAAATCATCCACATAATCTTGAATTGCCTGTATTCTTTGATTATCAACAGCTATAATGATGGTAATTATTAATGATAATGTCTAACATCATTAATACTACAATTACATCTAATAATATTTTGCCAAATAATTTATGCCACATGGTTTTTGGAAGTCATTCTGATTAAACATTTGAGTCTAAGTGTAACAACTATGTGCCTGCTTTGGAGATACATATCTTATATGAGTGTGAACTGAACATTTGTATTTTTAATTTTTTTCTTGGGCAGTGAAAGAGAGCAGCCAACCCAAAGCAAGATGGAGCTGATATGACTGAATGTTTTCGCTGGACATTAAGGCAATTTAACAGAATTAAAAGACAAAACTAAATTAAAATCCCCTCAGTCTTCTAAGACTTATTAATGGTACCCTAGATGTTGCAGCTCCTGTACAAACTTCTAAAAATACTTTTCAGTCCAGTGAGTCTGCTCTTGTGTCAGGATCTTGTATTTGAGATTATATATTTAATAGTCACAACTACTGAACTGATAATACTTAATAAAGACTCGAGATTTAAAAACATTTAAATGCTTAAATCTCATAGTTCTGCAAAAATATTGAAACAGTAAAATCAGTGTCCTTTAAAATGAAAAATATAGGTAGTAGATAAGGAGAATCTGGCAAATGATAAATAGCTCTACAAGAAACTTCATTAGTTCTATTCAGATATATTGATTTCTGAGAAACAACTTTCAAATTTTGCACACTTTAAGTTATTATTAGCAGAATTTAACAGATTTAGAAAGAAACATAATCAGATAATCTGGGACAATTATAATCTGTGCATCATAAATTATAAATTGTTAGAAAATGTAATGGCTTATTAATTCCTCCTGAACACAACAAATAAGTCTGTTAATGCCAGTCCTTATGTGTAAAGCTCCCCAAAATAAAGGCCTTTATTTCTCTACCAAATAACACCTCTACCAAAAAATTTTTGTAACATATATTTTTTAATATTTTCTAAATATTTTCTTAGATTTTTAAAACTTTACAATCTATGATATAACTGAAGACATAAAAGTTTTGATGCACATTAATATACCATTGCTTTACTTTTGAAAGGCTTAAATTCAAAAATGTGTATTAGTTGACAGTATATTGTTCAGAGCTATTTTACAATTAAAAGTTCATGAAGGTGGACCAGTGATACAGTTGGATGCATATTTTACCCAGCATAAACTGTGATAAGATGTGTTTTCTGTGCCTGTCACACAATACATATTGTGTATGAGGAAAACCATTAGAGTTTTATGAGGCAATTTGAACTTCCCGTAAAACTGCTGAGGGCAAACCAAACTGGATTTCGAACAACAAAGAGTCAAACAGAGTATGTGGTGCTTTCACTGACAACTGTCATTGTTCCACATAAAAATGAGATAGGTTTTTCAGATGTGAAGTAAAAATCAAACATCAAACAATTATGATATGCATTCTATTTTTTTGAAAAGCATGCCCACCAATACTTTTTTATAAGAAGTATTTCCATGTGTTTTCTGAAAAACAAAATTTAAAAAAATGAACCAACCCCCTCAAAAAAGCAAACTTCACGTAAAGTCTGTCTTATCCATACAAAGGGAATGAAAGTGTCATTTTTTTCTATTCAAGAACTTGTAAACTTATAGCTGCAGAGCCCCTGTACTAATCACCATAGCAATTACACAAAAATTATATTTCACAGGAATTTGTCATATAATCTGAGGAATCTTAAGACATTGTGCAAGCCACATTTCCATAAAGTCATTGGACAAGAAAGTCTTTCTTAATTGTATTACCAAAGCTAATGGTAGGTTTTGTATTTTCTCAGAAATCACATCCCCAAGTTTCTTGGGTTACAATAAGGCTTAATTTCTTCTGTCCTATACAACAAACATGTGATCCCTCCCTATAACCTTTATAATTTCTTAACACAATGACTCCTTTTCATACACTCACTGATTTATTATTTCCCCTTTGCCCAGTGTCAGCCTTGGCAGACTCCTCACCTCACACCAGCACCATTCATGGTGTGGTTGGCACTGTGATTTCTGCAGGGCCATGAACCTACAGAGAGTGGGTGCCTCCCAGCATCCCCTGATCTGGCACCAGGAGGTCGGGTTCATCTCCAGCTCTCAGAAATTCAAGCAGTTGTCTCGAGCAGGGGCAAAGCACAGGGTGGATGCTCGAGCAGCTCCCAGCTCACACTGTGTCACAGAGCAGGGATGACAGCAATCACTTTGAACCACTCAGGCAAGCTGTGATTGAGAGGCTTCATCCATGACATTTAAATTTATTGCCTCATCAGAAAAATGCTTAAAAATACCAATTACTGTTTAAAAAAACAGTGACTGGAATGTGGCTCAACAGAGGTTTTGTGCTTCCTCTTACTTGTGTGGAGTTCACCAGCAAGTCCCTCATAAATACTTCTGTTTGCTCTCTCTATAATGATGGCCACAATTGCTGAAGTTTGTCTAAGCAGTAATATTACTGTATATGAAAAACATGGGTGTATTTGTAACACACTCATGTAAGTAAAACTGTTATACTCCAGTATAGGTTTTTTTGGTTTTTTTTTTTAACTATTAATATTATTAATTTTTTTTGTTTTGTTGTAAGCCAGTGAATATTTATGAATAATTTCTTTCAGCAAAAAAGTTATCACTTAGTTATGTTAATACCTGAAGATGGGGGTAGGAGGTAGGAATTGCTAAAAATGTTTGAAGAGCATTGTTTCATTGAGACTTACTTTTTTTGGTAGTCAAATTAATTCCTTCTGTTTTCAAGCTGGGTATATATCTAATTGGTATTTGTGGATGACATGACTCATACTATGTTGCTTTTATGATCTTAGACACATGGGAATAAATTTCTATCCACCACTTAGAAATATCAGCCATTTTGTCTATTGTAACATCCAACCAGATTTGTTGGCCTTGGATATTTATACATTTTTTGTTGTCTATCTGGTAGTGCAACTGTTTATTAATAAAATAACCTAAAAAGGACGATTTTAACCTGCTTCTTTTCCATTACCAATACTTAAATCTCAAAAATTAATATTAAATTATACATTTTTACATTCTTTCAAGAAAGGGAAAGCATTTCTTGTTTCTTGTTATCAAACCCCATGATTTTAGCTTATTTCAAAAGAATAATAACAGTAGCAAAGAAGGACAAAACAATTCTCATCTGGTACAAATACATAATCTTGCAGCATGACTTGTTGAGTTTTCACCTTCTGTGGATTCTCAGACATGAACCGTAAACCACTGCACCAGGAAAGTTTGCTACAGGAACACCAGCAGACTCTTGGCTGTGGAAATACGAATGATGCTTCTGTAGCAGACAATT
Source organism: Turdus rufiventris (assembly GCA_013186435.1). Taxonomy (NCBI): domain Eukaryota; kingdom Metazoa; phylum Chordata; class Aves; order Passeriformes; family Turdidae; genus Turdus; species Turdus rufiventris. Next base: position 1,226,421 of record PYHW01009189.1, on the reverse strand, counting down.
AAAGATACGCACAGCAAGGAAGGAGAGGTAATGTTTGAGATCCACTGTCCAAATCATCATAAATTCTAAGCTCTTTGCACTCTAGGACAGTAATTGATAATATTAAAGTAAGATAACTATTAATAATCGCCAGATGACTTAATTTGCGTACGTCTGTAATCTTAATTACAATCTCAGCAAGAATGTCACCTTTTGAACAGACAGATGAATAAAGAATGAAAAATCAGGTCTATAGGAACTATCTCTTGGTGTCATCTAGTGGTTACATTCCCATACTGCAAAAAGGAAATTGTGTGTGTAATTTTGTTTATGTATATATATCTCTACATATCTGTATATAAATAACCCTCATGTGAACACCCACACAAGTATAAAATAGGTTTGTTTCTGACTGAGTGGAGTAAAGGAAGCTGCCATTTTTAGCAGACAAGGCAAGAGCAGCCTTTCTCTGCTCTTCACCCTGGCCTTTTTGCTGTGTCTTCTTATGAGGTCAAGACACATCGACAGAGAGCTCAGTTAGCATACACTGGTGTGAAGGTGCTGTCTGCTGCCCCTTTTAGCCTGCTTGACTGAGCGACTGGGTGTTGTTAAAGAACATCCTCTGCCAACACACAAGGTATTTCCTTGCGGGTGACTGAGTAGCACTAAGGGGATGCTGACAGATTGAAGTGACATGCCACAAATCTGATTGCACATGGCACTGGAGGAAGACAGAGCATAAAAGGAGCATCCCCTGTCCCTCCTGCTATCCCTGCTTGAGAAGGGAGTGGTATGGCTGACGCTGAAACAGGGAGCACTGCAAGAAATGCACTGCCATGGGGGTGCTGAAGTGACATTGAAAAAAAGAAAAATATTCAATATAGTTTTTAACTTTCAATATAACTCTAAGTGGTAAAAGGAAAGGCAATAAATCTATGGGTAGAGAGAAAAGAGATTAAAACCCACAAATTTTACTAGAGGTACCACTCAGGAATATACATGATATTCAAGTTTGCAAGTCCTTTCTCAAGAAGAATAGGGCTTAGCACCAGTGAATTGTCCATAACTATTTCACAAGGACTGAAACTTGTTTTGCTGCAACAGGGAAGGGAAATTTATGCTCCATAGAAGTTTTCATTCTAAAAAGAAAAGACTGGAGTAGGCTTTAGCCCTGAGTAAGCAAACTTAGTTTATATTTCCTTTATTCTAAGCCAAGATTTCAAATATTTACCCTGATTTTTTAACAAGTGACCTGATATTCATAAAAATTTTGAGTACGGTGATACACAATTTTTTTTTTTAAGGGGGGGTTTACCATTCAGAAAAATACTTCGAATATAATCTAACTTTTATTTGAGTTTAGCAATCTTGCCAGTATTTTGCTCAGATATTTAAGAATCTATATGAGGGTACCATCAACCCCTACTTTAAAAAATGATCAACCTTGGTCCAACCTGAATAAAATATTCAAACAACACAAATATATAAACGAACTCAAAACCCAATATTCATTATCCATAGTTTTCAAAAAATGTTCTGATCATGGAAAATGGGAATATGAAAATAACAGATTGTTTGAAAATTTGTAAAAACGATTTTTCAATTTCAATTGAACCCGTGGGAAGATATGCACAGAATCACGTTCCTTGTCTCTCCTTCCTGGCTGGGCAAAAGAAGCAAATACTGAGGAATATAATCTTTGAGAGATTTTCATGCTGAGTGACAAGATAAATTCAGCACTAAGACTGCTAGTCTGTCTACCTCCCAAAGAGTTCTGGAGCCAGGTCTAGATATAAATAAGAAAGCATGAAGTAGACAGTCAGCAGACAAATTGACTCTTAGGCACCACTTGCCAGAGCAGCACAGAAAAGCACCAAAGTGCTCAAGACCCCATCCATCCTTCTTCTCACACAGCTACTGTAGAACCTGTAGACACAAGATTTGCCAGTCTAGCACTGGAGCCTTCTAGACTTCCTAGATGCAAAGTCTGGATCCATGTAGTTTTACTTATGGGTTTTCCTTCGATTTTATCATTTCACAGGCTCATAAGACATCTCACTTCACACTGTAGTTCAGTAACATTATGCATGGCACATACATCTAGCATCTAGAGACTTTTAAAAAATTCAGCCTGAAATGCTTTTACATTTTAAACCTGATTAGAAATAACTCATTCAGATGGATGTTATGCAAGGGCACTAAAATATTTACTGCACTGTATAAAAATAACTGCTCCAAATACTGAATTTTAGCTGTAGGTAGAGAGAGAAACTGTCCAACTAAACCAGCAAAGAAATTAGAAAGAAGAAGACAAATTATAAAATTACCTATGCTTTATCAGGCTGATTGAAATTCACTTGTAGGAATATTTTTATTCCTCTTAAGGTTACCTCATAAATACTAATATCTTGACTACAGCAGATCATTCAAGCAAGAGTTTGCCTTTTTGCTAGAGTAAACTCTGGGAACAAATATGCATATAGAAAAGCAGTGCCTTATGGCTTTCATCTTCTTGACTTCTTTTTGAATCAGGGATTATAAAAACAACATTAAATTTCTTCAACAACATAAAAGAATAGCCCTACAATATTATCAGAATGTACTCAGTTATTTATCTTCTTATTTTTCTCGCACATATTCAAGAAATCATCGAAGTGATATTTGCTATACATATCAAGGCTAAAAGGTGGCTGCAGTTTCCTGTGTGCCATGATGTAGCACACGCCTGACCCTTGTGTGTACTTCAATGAGTCCTTTCTCCTCAGTGGAAAGGAAACCCCTAGATTCTCCAGGGAATTTGTGACTAGGCTGGGAATAGTATGCTGGGAGAACCTGTCCACACAGGGATTGTCTTTCCTTGTGGTTTTGATACGGCACCACCACTGCATTTTAGTTTTCTGAACAGTACATTTAATCTCACGTTAGATTTAAAAATAAATCATGAAGCACTTAAAATCGATAGGTTACATATAATGGGTACATACACATATTGTTCTAAATTGTCTGTGGCTATAGCTAGATATTGGCATACATTTATTTAAACAGTTTCTGCAATTTCTAATGTCAATATCACATCCTGGTGTCTTATAAATGTTAATAGAATTTCTTCATGAAAACAAGCCTAAAGATGAGACTTAGTAATTTGATTGCAAAGTAAAAATTATAAAAAATGCCAAAGAGATGCCAAGTATAACAGGATTAAAATCTTTATTTAGCTTTTATTTCTGGCTACTTAATCCTTGATAAAGCAGCTTTGTTTAGTTTCTTATGAAGGGATGAACTGAAACTAGGTGGAACAACACAGTTTTCACATGTCTGTACCTGAGACTGAAGAGGAGAGCAACAGTCAGGGAAGTCTGATGAAGCAGGAATTTACATCACAAGATATGCAGAAGTGAAAAGATGGAAATAAAGAAGTTACTTAAATCCAAAATCTCAACATCTTCTGTATGAAGATTGAAGAAAAATTATTTTACAATGAAAACCCCTATTTTTTAATCAAATAATGACAATAACCACAGTCACATTAAGTAAACATATACACATAGAGTTTGTTACTATTCATTACCAGCAATAGTTCTTCACTCAGCAAAATGCACTGTATACATTAGCAGAAAATACACTATCTGCTATAATTGTTTTATCTTCTTTTTTAATTCAAGTATGCATTTACAAGTAGACTGTACATAGCTTAAAGCCAAGGATTTTTTGTAGTTGCTGCATGTGGGAGATTTGCAGAACTATTTAAATTATATATAAACAGATTTTTTTCTACGTGCATGCAAACTAGTTTTATCTCAGCAAATGCTATCAAGAGACATAATTTGGTCAATAACTGCCATTCATATGATGTAAAATACCAATTTACATTGACAAGTTACAGCTTTAATCAAATTTGTGTAGAAAAAAAATTACTGAGAAAAATATGAGGGTAAGACTTTGGATTTATTTTAAGAAAGAAGAACACATTTCTGATAGAGAAATCTTGGAATTTTCTACTCTTAGGACTTAGAAACTTTGACAAAAATGTGTTCTGTTAATAGCAGGATTCCGAAAGTACCTAAAATACAAAACCAACTAATTCAGTCATTATTTTAATTGAAGACCCGAAGTCTCTCCTAATCGAAGACCCAATGATACCCGCAAAATATACAGAAAAATTTCCTAGTCTGTCTGACTGGAAGAAATACATTATTTGCTCTCTTTGCTACTCTGCTATTTTACTCCACTCTTTAATGCACCAGTTTCAAAAGGGTTGTTTTACTGCACTTCCCAAATAGAAAATAAGGTTACAGGAACCCAACTTCTTTCTAAAGATAAATTGCATTAAGTGCTGACTGAGAGGCAATGTGATATAATAAGAATAGGTTTTATAACTTTTCTCCTGTGTAGTCATAATGTTATTTTTCTCTAAACACAGAGAAACCAAGGTTATAACTCAGGAACTGAAGTACTATCAACCCTTTTTTTTTTTGTTTTCTGTCAAAATTTAACATTGCCATGTAGAGATACACTTTCTCTTGATGTTTAGCAACTTCTTATGTGAATAATCTCATTGGAAGAAAAAGAAATATATGTTTCTATTTCTCCACTTTAAAAATGAAACTGAACTGTATAGGACATCTCATAAATATTGTAGAGAGAAAACCTTTAAAGCTTCATTCAGGACAGTAAAGATCACTGCTGGGTTAGTTGCTTTGTATGCTTTTTTAAAGAAATTAATTTCTGTCTTGTGACATCCAAAAGAGGCAAATAGTAGGTGCTGAAAGTTTTACAGTATTGCATATGCTCAAAAATACCTTTTTTATGAAATAAGAAGTGCAAAATTCAAAACACTGATAATATATTTGTGGTTCTAATCGTACAACAGATCTTCAGAAGTGATATTGTATATCCCCTTTTATGATTTCTAATGATATATATAATACTAGTGAGTAACAATAGCTACTCCCTGTTCCAGTAGGGTAATCCCAATTTAAAAGAATTTTACATTGAATACCATACATCAAGTTTTCTAATTCAGAAATAATGTCAGATAAATTTGAGATTAAAACTTGGAGGATTAATCAAAGTTCACTGACTAAAAATAATTTTGTATGTTGATTATTTTCTCATAATTTCTTAGCTTTGTGTCAATGTAGAAGAATTATACCAAAATTCTACCTATAAAAATTATTTCGTTAGACTCATTTGTCCATGCTGAAGTTGACCTTATTGTAGTCTTGTTGTAGCACAGCAGTGAAACTGGGATTTTAAATAATTTATTTAAATTTTCCTAGGAATATTGCTCCTAAATGAATGGATCTCAGAATGTGTACAAATTTTCTTTTGCTCCGTCTATCTCTACTTTTGTACTTCTTACATGCAGCATACCTTTCTACTCAAGGAAGTAGATACACACTTTTTATTTTGACATGGAGGTCTTCTCACCAAATCAGTTGGTATCCTTTGATTTGCACATGATCAGTTAAAGTTCAGGTACAGGAGTGGCCTGCAGCTGCCTCTCTAGCCTTTAGACTTTAGCCTAAATTTCGTCTAAAGTCTTTAAGCTTGATTGCTTCTGCATATTTTGGAGGTTCTTAATTTCTCATATTTGAAAAAGATTTGTTAAAAAGCCATTAAAACCACTAATTAAAAACAAATTTCCTCATGTTTTGCAGTAAGTTAGTAAGGGACAGGTGTTAATGCTCTAATTCTTCTCATGCATTCACATTTCTAGGAAAGTTGATCATAATCAGTACCAGAGAAGCCACCACCAGTGTCCAAATTCAATCTAAGCTATAGAATACATTTTCATATCTTGTCACTTACAAAACTGACTTATGCTCTCTTCTGTTTGTAGTAAGGGTAAATCTGGTCAAGTAAATTATCTGGGCCATTAATCAGAATATTAATTCATATCACATCCAAGTATAATTCTGACTTTTCACTAAATACTATTAATACTTAATTATCTTGAAATATAAAAACCACATAATGTATTTTGAAAAATAAGTATATGTGCATATATCCCATTTATTTACAAAGACAGTGAGATATACCAATGTGAAATTATATATTAGTAACATCATTATTTAAAAACTTTGACAAGTCACAGAATGATAGAATTGATTGCATCCCCTCAGATACATACAGACATAGATGATGTCCCTTCTCAGTTGTCTCTTCTCAAGACTGAACAGGCCCAGCTCCCTCAGCCTTTCCTGATAAGAGAGATGCTCCAGTCCCTTCAGCATCTTTGTCACCTTCCACTGGACCCTGTCCAGCAGTTCCATGTCTCTCACACTGGAGAGCCCTGAACTGGACGCAGCTCTCCAGATGTGCCTCACCAGGGCTGGGTAGAGGGGCAGGATCGCCTCCCTCAGCCTGCTAGCAATGCTCTTCCTGAGGCACCCCAAGGTGGTTTAGCCCCAAGGACACACTGCTGGCTCGTGGACAGTTGATGTCCACCAGGACCCCCAGGCTCTTCTTTGTAGTAAGTCAGCACCCAGCCTGTGCTGGTGCCTGGGGTTCTTCCTATCCATGTGCAGGACCCGGCACTTTCCTGTGTTGAATTTCAGATTGTTCTTTGCTCATCTCTTGAACCTGCTGAGATCTTTCAAGAATGTGGAAGAATATGTGGTCAGTCCAATCTATACAGCACCTAGTGGAAAATTTTGATGATATTTTGGCTCTTCCCTTGTTACATAATATAGAGCTCAATCCTAACTAATGATGGGTTGGGTTTTGGGGTTTTTTGCCTAACAAACATCAGTGAATTTCTATAATTACTCTTAATCTGCACTCATACAATGAGAAAGAATCATACACACAAAATCAAGACAAGAACAAAGTTAAGAATTCCCTAAGTAAAGAGTTTTGCAATTTGCCACACTCTACTCACAGAATTATTTCCCAGATTATTTTGTATTGAATTTCTTAACATTTCTAAAAGTTTTTTTAATCCCCAGTGATATAAATGTGAAATATAGGCTCAATTTTCTTGAGTCTTGATCAATAGTCTTGATCTTTGAGCAAGTATCTCATGAAAATTAGAATGCTAAGGAGCATAATTACCACACAGACCTCCAGCTTCTATAATAATGTAGACAAAGAATTTTTTTTTATAGCGAATCCCTGAGCAGTCATGGCTAAAGAACTCCAGCATGTCCTTTCCCTGACAAATATTATTAGTGCTAAGTTAAAAGTTTGCCTGCTGTCACTGTGACCTTAGCTGACCCCTTAATTTCTTGAGTTCAAGTCCAATTAACCTTTCGGAAGAAGCACAACTGCTCAAACTAGACAAGTCAATAGAATCCAATAGTAATCATTTCATTTTCTGGTTTGTCAAAGGGCAGTGGTCCCACCTCAACCGTTTCACACAAAGGTGGTAATTTATCAATGTTTAGAATGATCTGTACTGGACCATACCCAGCCCTCTCTCAAGTGCACTAATCAATTAAACAGGCTGTATCTCAGTCATGCCACCCTGTGTGCTGCCACAGAAGAAGGCGCCAGTTGAAAAATTACTTTCCTCTTGTGATATTTGCTGGTTTCGTTTCAGGAATGAAAATATTGATATACACATCAAGCTCTTGTTACCATAACAGGCTTGAACTAGATCTATGAGAATATGGTGGGAAAACACGTCTGGTGTGAAAGAATATTTCTCAGCATTGTCTGTCTTCCATCACCTCCTTGTACATGTGTAACTGCTGTTGAGTTTATTCAGAGTTAGCCATAGCATAATGGAGGAAAAGAGTCCCAGGAGAGGAGGAGGAAGGCAGGATTAATTAAAGTTGGCTTCAAGATTAGAAATAGGAAAGTGGAAAAGAAAGATACAACAACATTCTATTTCTTCGTGTCTTTCCACTCTGAGAGAGTTGAGAGAGCAGCCCAAATTTTCACACAAAAACACCATCCCCAGTGTATGGCTTAGTGTTCAGGGCAGAGACATAGTGACCACACTGATGGGAAAGCAGGAGTGATACTACACCAGCTCTCTGTGCATGACTGAATGAGTATATAATGCAAGTGTGTGAAGAAAATCTGGATTGTATGGCAGTGGTTTGTCAATAAAGAAAAAGGGCAGAGGACAGTTTCTGGTAGGGTCTGTTCTAAAAGTTCGGTCCCCAGTCAAACATCATAGTGCTTATCTTCTCCAAGGTGATGATCAGGTTTTTCTGGGCTCTTAGGAAACATGAGGGAGTTGTCTTAAGATTTAGGAATGCAGAAATTACACTCTTCTTCCCAGAGCAAGTAAAGATGAGAAAAATTTTAGATGAAAATGCAGAGCAATAACCTAGATGGTGAATTATGAGACCTCAGATTTGATGTCATGGTTAAGAGAGAACTGCCACAAATGTTCAGCATTGGCCAATATATCTGAAACATATTTCTGAGTAAAAAGTCTTTGTGAAAGTGGCACCGAAGTGATGGGAACAAGGAATATACTGAATTTTTCGTCTGTGTTTGCCAGGTCCCTTAAATGTCCATTCACCTTCCTAGAACAGAGTTGAAAAAAAAAAAGAGTAATTCTGGAAATTAGAGGGATGGGGCTTTTGCAGCAAGTGAACAAAAAATTAACAACTTAAGCAGATGTGTGCTTAAATATGAAACTTGATTTCAAATTAATTATTTTCTTGTTGTGTAAATTAAATAAGGTATTTTTAATGCTTCACATATCTAAGTATTTTTTCACTGACTTATGAATTAATTAATTTATAGCAATATTTGACAGTTATAAGATAAAGGCTCTAAATTCCTCATTTGTCGAGAACACTAACAATATTTTTATTACCAATGCTAAGTTTGCAATAATAAAAAATCTTCAAAATACAATCTAAGCTATTTTTAATTTAGCTCTCTCTTGATTATTGTCATACAGAATATACAAAGATGGTAAAAGAAAAAAAACCCCTTTAAATTAGTTTTGCAGTTTCCTACTGTCCTATATTAAAGGCAACATAATAGAATTTATAGGAGTAGAACCCTTTTAGGCAGCACTCTTTGTATTTTTTATTAAGTCCATACTTGCAGAATCTACTTAATGTCAATTTTGTACAATGGTTACACTGCACAGACTATTTTATTTTAAACCTGCAGGACACAATGATAAATTGATAATTGACCCCAAGGCCATAGCAAATAAAGAAGCCCTGTTTTTCATTAGTACAGTATTACATCGTTGTTAGGGGAAAGAAGAGCGATGCTAATTGAGTATTGAGGAGTTGCACAATTAAGAAATCATCCGCAGTTTTAATTTCACATGTTTAAGGCTGCAAATTTCCTAATTGTAAACAATAAAATAAAATAAGATTAATGTAAGATACAATTATATAATGCTGCACCATCCAGAAGCAAGTTACAACCCTCTGTATTTGACTACATGTTCACTGGTGGTATTGTCGACAAATATACTGAATTTTGCTTTTGTGTTTCTGCTCCTCTAAAGCTCTAGTGTTTCTACAGGCTTCAGTTTTCATAGGATCCAGAGGACAAATACTGTGTTTTTTGTTAAAAATTGGGATGGTTATTTTAAAGAGAAACTCCAGAGCCTCCTGTTGTTAATGAGTTTATTGTGTATCAAGCTTTCTCATGCTAAGACCAGAGCTGATAACATTTCTATCTGAACCAGGCTAATGCTGTGATGAAAAAAAAAATGGATTCATTCATAGTATATAAGGACCTGTGGTTTGTTTATTATTTATTAACTGACCTGTTGTGTTTGTACATTTTCCCAAGCATGCAAACTTTCAGCACCTTCTCTCATATGAAATTAGCTGTGACAGAGACTGTTCAATTAAGGACTCTTTAATTCAACTGCGGATAACTTCTTTGCCTCTCCAACATTTTTGAGTTCCTCTAGCTCACGTTCACACATTTATCTCCGTGCAGTTTGTACTTTCCCCAAGCTCAGAGCTAGGCTGTGTTTGTTTCTGAATTACACCTTTTTTCCACAAAGGCCATCTGATCATGATCACAGCAGCACAATGGCCCTGCCTGGTCTAGTGAAGCCCCAGACCAGCTACAATGGGAAGAAGGGGTCATGTTCTGACTACTTGAAAGAGCAACTGATTTAGGGAAGAATGTTTAATAATATGAAACCTAAGCAAATTTTAAAAAATAGTGTACAATTTAAGAGCCGGGCAGTAATATGTTCAGGTCACTCAAGCATTGATAACACCATCCCAAAGGAATAGAAAAGCTCAAAAGTAATTAAATCTCTAGGTTCTGAAAAGCTAGTTAGTGTAACTTGTTCTGTCACATGTGGGTAAGGCAGAAAATAAGCATGTACACAAAGTACAAGAAGAGTTTTCTCAGGAGACTTATCGCAATCAACTAACATTAAATGCAAAACGCACAAGAAAAGGAGGTAGCTAAAATAAATAGTAGCTAATATATAAAATACATAAAAGGGGAAAATGCTTAGAAATTTTTTTAATGACCTATTAGTAAAGTGATTAAAAATACACTTTAATCATAAGTTAGGGGTAAATTTGTTCAAGCTTAATAATTCACAGGACATAAATCAGATCTGCTCTGAGTAAAATACAGCTTTACAAATTAATCTAGAGCAACCCTTATGCAGAAGATAATAAAATTTTACAATTTATTAAAGGTCCCCACTTTGGTTAGTGATAATACCACAGTAGCAAATATTTTTGCCCATTTTATTCTCAAACATCTTCCTAAGTCAAGATTTTTTTCTCTTTCTTTTGCCTTTCAGCACAACTTCCAGATCTAATCTGTGATACACTTGAAACTGGATTTTAACTATGAGCGTCTTCCCTTTCAGTAATATACTATAATTAGCTCCTTTAGAATGATAAACATTATTATAATAATAAGAGAAGCAATATTTCCATTGTGTGGGATATTTTTGTTTAAAATAAGGTGTTAGGGAATGTGATAAAAAGCTGTGTTATGGTGCTTTGGAAAAGATGCATGACCCCTGTGACTGGTTCCAAGGGTGTTCAATAGACTGCCCAGCTCTCTGTCACAGACCTCAGGAGATTGGGAGCATGCAGCCCACCCACCCAGCCTGTCAAGGTCCTTCACTGAGGAAACCCTGGGACCAAGAAGGGAATGGAGCCATAATCCAAGCACCAACCAGAACACCCTTACTTACACCTATGAAGAAAATACTTGGCGTATGGGATGTGCAAGTCTCTTATCGTGATGGAGTAACCCATATGGGTGAGATAATGGTAAATGAAAACGGTTTGTATTTCAAAGCTACGCTTCCTCTATGACCACCATCCCTTCAGTGTTACACAGTTTAATTCCAAGCTAAAAAGAAGTAAGGTGGTGAGTGTTGTGCCAGCTGTTACACCTGTGAAAAACAAGACACGTAGATGAATGGCATCAATATATCCGTGTCTCAGCTCATCATCACTCCACATCTAGATCATGAAGTAAAGGGAAAACAGGATGAACCTATCTGTGATACTCTTAAGAGATGACTCATGAGGATGACAGGCAGGCTATACAACACTATTCTTTGAATTATATTTAAATTGTATTATTAATTTTGGAAATATCTGACATGTTTGCTCTAGTTTCAACTTTAGGAGGAAAGTAATTTGTAGATGTATAAGAAATGGAAATTAGACTCATACATAGGACAGCATGCTTAAAAGTAGCAATCACCTTTCTTTTTCTTTTTCCTCTTCTTCTAAGACACAGAAACTTTATTAGGTTCAATAGTTCATATTGCTCAATAGCATATAGTTCCTTGGATAAAGTATATTTTCTGTCTTGCAATATTGTGTTGCAGAAATTGCACTTTGTGCTTTCTGTTCACAAGGCAATATGAAACCACAGCTGTAGAAGATTTGCCTCCAAAAGCAATTCAATAATTTGTTAGCAAACTTTCAAAATGTTGAGGATTAGTTTTGAGGATGCTAATGGAACAAAAATGCACACTAGTAAATACATATTAAGAAAATAGCTATAAGTGACTAACAAAATGTTTTTTGGGATAATTTTTTTTGTACAGTAATTAAAATGAATTGTCAAACTATTGCAATATATAAGTGATGTAGATTTTGGAAACCTTTATTTCACTAGTGGGCTGTCCAAAAAGAAAAGTTTTCATAGCTGTGAATTGTGTTCAAAATGTAGACCATTTAATCCAAGAAGAGCGTGACAATAACAAGTAATTCAATTACATTTGTAGATTTTACCAAATAGCTCTCTTTAGTAGCCCTGCACCTATGCTAAGCAGAGAAAAAAGCCCAGAAAGTGTTCTCTCCTTGTCTTTGGCTAATCTGTTGTCTCTATAATAAGTGTGAAATCTCTGAATATATGCACATTTACTACAAGCAAACAAGCTGTCCAGAATCTAATTAGACAAAAACCTGCCCATCTGTTCTGCATTATCATGGGGTTTGCTCACATGTATGTTGTCTCATTACTAAAAGGCGGAAAGGCAAATTGAATTGAGCTGGACTTCCTCTTAAAGTGGGATCAGGACACGAAGCCAGATCCTTGCTGTGATCCAACAAAGCACCGCTGGGAGAAAGTGGGATGAGAGAAGTTTCTTTTTTCTGCAGCCACATGTCCAGTGCTTACCATGGGGCCTAAGAGGGTGCTAATACCATTGTCTGGCACAATAGGGCACACAATACAACCATATAACCCTTGTTTTCAATGCAAATTGTTTGCTTTTTTTTCTGTCATCCCCTGTGTCCCACGCCTATTACTATCTGCCTGCCATGGTATGCTGCATTTCAGGCATAAAGCTTGTTTAACCTAAGCTGGAAAGTTTCATTAAAGCTAAACTAATAGAAGTAATTAGAATAATGTCTTTTTCTAAAATTATGTTTTAATAACTTCATCAAAGTTTTTAAAATGTTATTCAAGACCATAGGCTACGGACAGTAATTTGTATGGAAGTAGGAAATTTTATATGAACATGCTTATTTGCATATTTTCTAATCACTTACGTGATTAATACTTAGCACTTACCAGCATTTGTGTATATCTCCCATAAGAGCACTTTGCATCCGCTGTAAACTCTATTGTTTCTGAGAATAAGAATGTTTAGTGGACTATTGCTACATTCCTTAAACCAAAATGGAGATTTATTTGTGGTTGTGAATGCTCTAAGTGAAGAAATACTTTGAAAATTAGTAGTTTTTGAGGATTGAGGAGGATCAGTGAAGAGACGCATTCAAAAGTTGGAGTACATAAGGAAAAACGAATATATTTCAATCTGTTGTATAATTCTCATTGTTAGAGCACTTGAACACATAACAAACTTTAATTAGCTAATCCTGCTTAATGACAACTCCTTAAAAAACGTAGGATTTGTGTGCCAGGTCATCCCCTGGAATAGGATGATCCCACCTTTCCTTCTGCTGCAAGGGACTGGATGCCTCACTCACTGGAGTCCGGCTCACCTGCTCTCCTCTGGTGCTGTTTCTCACTGATCAGATTCTCAGAACAACTTGAATGAAGAACAGATCTGCTTAGGATACTACAAAGACTGTTAGCATAATTTTTATGCTAGTGATAGGCAGCTAAACCTGGGTAAAGGCAAGGGTATGGAATATCTCCTATTTCTTTGCACTCTGAGGAGAAGGAATTGGTACAAGTGAATCAGGCTGGATCCTCCTGTGCAGCACTCCAGTTTCCTGGCTTACCTTGTTATATTACCTTCTCCACCCTGACGGCATTCTAACCAAAACAGGACATTTTTCATCCAAAAATGGCTTTGTGTAGAATGGAAAAAGTTGCTCGGGAACAGGAACCAGTAACAAGTTTATTTAGAATAGTAAGAAGCTATATGCTAGCAGGTAAGATAAGAGTTAATGGTACATAAATCAATAAACTGATTTGAACAGAAAATGAAAACTATTTTACAGCATATATGAGGAAAGTTGTCACATTTAATTTCCAATATTGTTGCATTTAATTTCCAATATTAACATTTTGTTATAAAAAATGTATAACCCCAAAAAACTTCAGAATGTATCAAAAAATTATTTTTCCATAGAAAGAAGAGTCTCTTTTGAAGTGTAGAAATGAAGGATGGCATGTGCTATGGGAAGGAGGAGCAAGAAAAGTAAAGGGGAGGAGTAAATTCATATATACACGTGGGGAACTGGAGACATTAACTTAAAAAGAAACTTAAAGAAAGAAATATTTTCTTTAAGGGAAAAATCCAGTTTTAAATATCTTTCATGATGCATTTAACAACGTATTTTATGGAAAAATTCAGAACAGTTTGGAAGATTTTCTGGTGGATTTATTTGTGCATACTCACATTTCTGTTAGACAGAGAACAGCTCTAATATCTGCCAAGGAACAAAAACCACAAAGCCGTAAGATGATCAACAAAAACTGGTGCTCTCATAGCTTTCTCTTTAATTTCTTAAAAATTATTATTAAACATTTTCTTCATTCTTCTCCTGCTACAAATACACAAAGAACCCAATTTGGCTGCTGTGATGTATACAGAGGATTAAATTAGTCCTCACAATACTGGTATTCATCATATATGCATACTTTATGGCCATTATTTATTCTTGATTGCTTTTCACAATTTTAATATGACCCCCTTTTGATTCTTGCAGCTAACCAGAATACAACCAGCGCAAAGGTGGCACAAAACCCTGAACTATACACTCAGTGTTTCTCTGTTGGCATAATGCTGAATTTAGAAGCTGACTTCAGATTTTTCTGTCATCTCTATATAACACATTCCTCATACATGTGCTGTGCCAGTCATTAAAAAAAAATATTTTCCTTTTCAGGATCCTATTATTTTGTCTTTATTTACAGAGGTGGAACTTAAGGCAAGTTTACAGCTTCCACATAAATACTCATTTGCCAAAAGAAAACAAAATATATTTTGCCCTTAGACAATCTGCATTGATATATTGAAATAGCAGGGAAGGGGGAAAAAGGCTCATAATGCTTCATTAGTTAATTGCGCAGAGCACAGCTCTTTAGGGGTAAACAAGTGAAGGACATTTGCTGAATGGTCTCTGCCCATCATGCATATTATGGCCTAATGGTGCTAGTAATGGTAGGAGGCTCCTGGAGAGTCATCTGTCAAATTAGCACACTGAATTATTTATTGCCTCAGAGTAAAATCGAGGAAGGGAGCAGCTGAGATCCATTTGTAAGAAAATACAAGATAAAGAAACAACCCCTCCCCAAAACTGTAGTACCACTGCTTTGTATGTTCAGTTATGTCATCAGTATTTGTAAATATCTGCAATATTTAATAGTATATATGTGTAAATATATTGGGATATGCATGGAAATTCTAATAAGCAATTAATACTATACATATGTACATTATCTCCATGTATTTATATGTATAGGTGATTTGCATAATACTAATCACGATAATTTATGTAAATGTGTGATTACACTTGTTTTTGCCATATTTTCTATAATAAACATGGAATGTCAAAATAGATATGTAAAATATGTATACAATACAGGTTATATATTTTTAATTTAAAATTATGAAATGAAATTGTATAAATGTGTTACATTTTGTGCTTAAAATGGAAGTACACTATTCTCCCTCTGCAAATGTCAGAATGTACATTCTTGACATATTCCTCATATTAAAGCTATTTCATGACAACATTAATTTTTGCAGTCACTGAAGAATACATCTCTTATTGTAACTGCATCTGTAGATTATGAAGATTTGCATGAATTTTTTAAAGTTAAAAGAGTTGCTGCTGGAGTTTCTTACTGGCAATAACTTGTAATTAATCTGTGTTGCTCAGTATATCTTTTTCACTCCATTCTGTCTTTATCCACTGTAAGTTATCAAAGTCATGGTAACTTTCCAACACTCCCGATGATGAATGTGTACCATGAATAGCTCTTCAGCCCCTGGTCCTTTTAATGACATCCAAGTGTCTTGTATCTTAATTACCAGTCAGGCTGTACCTCTGCTTTCCTCCAAGTTGTTTAAGTGAGATTTTTGTGATGTCTGTAGAAAGATACGAGTTATCACTAACCTGTTGAAGGTACTTGAGACTGCATATTAACTTAATGACTTCACACAGTGCACTTCTATAAGGCACTGAACAGTTTTGTGAACCATTTCATCATGAATTTCAATGGTACTGACCATAAGAATACATGCAAACATATTCATATGTGCTCTGCTGCCTTAAAAAAAAACAAAAATCAAAAAAAGCTGAATTTTAGTATTTCAGACATTGGCTTTTTAGAAGAGGATATTCCCCTCCAAATACATAGATTTATTCACTTAGTTCATAGATTTACTCTCTATTCTTGAAAATTTGTCATGTTGTACCAAATTTGCTTTCCCATGCTGATATAGAGGTGAAAGCAGGATTTTGAAATCTTTCTTATCAGCATACTTATTATTAAATATTCTTTAATATTTTATAGAGATATTACTGCTTAGCTGATAACTTTGAATGTTTCTGTGGTTTGTTTTTCAAATGAAAATACATCTCCTGGGGAAAAGCAGAATCTTCCACAAAAGAACACTGTAATTTTTTGCTTGACTACCTCTAAAAAGAAATGTAACCTAACATTCAAATACTTATTTGTGTGATTTCTTTTCTTTTTCATTTTGGTGTCAACGTTAAGCTCAAAGACTCGGTACTTTTTATTCCAAATATAATTCAGTTCCTGTGGCGCCAATATTTTGAAACGCCCCTCCACACTTCAGGTACCAGGATACTAAAGAGAGAAACCTTGGGTGTGGAGGAAGAGAGCCTCTTTCTCTTCAGCATAGCAAAAGACATGCCAATAACCAGTACAAGAAATACCTCCTGGCAGGAATCTCATGTGAAGGGATTTAGTTAAAGGAAGCACTTATGTTGATAGATGTCTGGAAGTCAAAATTGTTGTTAATATTCATGATCAGCTTATTGTGGTACCTTAAAGAAAATACATGTGTTCCATAAAATATTGTTGCTTCATTTTCTCACACTTTATGCCTAAAGGTATGACTCTCTTTTTATTTCCTCTCTTTCCCTTTCCTTACTCACAGATTTGTTCATACACACACACACAAACACACACACACACACACACACACATGCACACGCACAGTCTTCAATGTTGCAACTTTTAGCCATATATGTCCTGAAATAAAAATCACTAAAATAGCATTTTGGGAATGAGTTCATAGTTGCTTAAAAATATTCTATGAACTAGAATTCTAGGACTTCCAAAAATCCTGCTACTTAGATGTAGGCTTGCAGTATTTTTGTTTCTTTGTATATTATTTGTGTAAGAAGAAAAATTAGTAATAATGACTGGACAAAGAGAGGAAAAAAACTACTTGTCAGTAGAACACCACATAATTGTTCCTCAATATTTCATGTCTAGAGGGTTGATCTGCTTGATTATTATTCATTTGACTATACTTTGTCTAGAAATGTGGCTTTAGAATAAAATCTGAATTTCTTAAGACCAAAGATTTTACCTTTCAAGCTAACATTTCACTGTAAGTTTTCCTCTCACAGAGGGAATAAAATTGTACTTCTTTTCCATGTTCACTGCCTAGATGAGAGAAGAAAGAACAGAAGTAGTAAATACTTGAGTTACCTTCAAGTGCATAGACCACAACCTAAGTGCTAGTGCATAGGTAGTATTTAGCTGTTCAAGTCCACCTACAGTTGAAAGAAAGGAACTTATCCTTTGAAACGAGGCAAACAAGTAAGATACAACTGCCATTTATTTTTCAGTAAATAGCAATTTTCAATAGGAGAACCCCAGTGAATCAGCTAACAAAGCAAAGGACAGTTAGTTCTACTTTGATTAGCATCTCGTAAGCTGTTCATCTCCCATAAAAGTCTAAAGTAAATGTATTCTGAAGAATGGTTTACGCATGTTTGCAACAAACAACCTGTGCTTGTAAACAGCTGGCATCTGCTAAGGATCACACAGGAGCAGAGCCCACTTGATTTGCATTTAAAACTATTATTCCAGGGATAAAAAAGCCAAATGAAAACTGAAGAGTGCCAATTCAGAACCACTAAAAACCCTTTGGAAAAGAACAACTAAGGCCCTATCTCATGTAAAAAAAAATTATATGCAAGCCATAGGCACAAGGGAAAGCCTGTTTGTATTTTTCTTTATCAGCGGAATCTTAGTTTGGAGAGCAAAATACTTAATAATAACTGATTTTCAGCATCATAGTTGGTTGTCACAAGGCTTAGTTTCTGTCAGTTATTTTCCTGACAAATTTTATTTTGCTTCCAGACAACCTACTGGAATTAATCCAGCTGTGCAAAGGCAATTATTTTGCATATGAGCCTAGATTAATGAGTTGCCACAGAGCAGATATGGATCCTGAAGAAGCCATATTCTGATGACTGATAATACAGGGACTATTCTGTAATGGATCATATAGCATCATATGTTTTATCTACATTAAGCAATAACACATAACCAGGTTTATAACAGCATGAAGTTTTCATGTTGAACTTGTCCTCTCTACAGGAAGAAAGACAGTGCAGCATATTTGAGTGTGGCAGACAGGTGCTTTACATCCTGAGGCTACTGTTCTTTGATGAAACTGCAGTTGGCTTTAATCTATTACCAAGTTACAGCTGCAGCCAAATACATCTAATTGATCCAGTTTTCTTACCTATGAATCTGCACCCAAACTTCAGTTCTCTGACTGCATGCACTGTGCATGTACTGGGGTTGAAGGCTGTGTCTGTTTCAACTAGAGAAACATGGATATGATTGAAACAGTGGCTTAAGGTTGAGCTAATTCTCTTTAGGATTAAGTATGTAGTATTTGCCTGTTTTCTCCCAGTCCTCACTGGGTGGCTGATCAGATTCTTCTGCATCGTATTGCCCTATGTCACCATGTCTTTGCAGTTCTGTGCAAAAATTAATGTTGTCTAAGAACAATACTTTTGGTAGGTATGCCAGTTCTCAATGATTATTGAGAAGAAGGTTATTTGATAGAAAAACACACTTTGAAATTTGCCAGCAAGGAGTGATTGCTAGCTCTAAAATGATGAACAGAATTATTCTTCCTATTACAGTTCCAGAAAATTTCCACAGAGATCCCAATGGTTCATGATTAAAATTGCAGCAAAGTCAAGGCTTTAGGAAAATACTTTCACAGACCTTCAATCTTCTTTGTTTCTAAACTTGGAAGCACCCCACAGCAGGTGACCTCTGCCACATCTCTGGAGACAAACACCATGAAGGCTTTTTTGTGTAACTGCTTCATGGGACAGAGGGCCACAAGGGTAATGTAAAAAAACCACATGGAATAAACTCTGGCTGTTGAATTAGGGCAAGTAATAGGTCTGCATGCTTTTAAGGACAAAGATCACACCTGCACAAGAATCCCTGTCCTCTATTGTCCAATAATAGGGTAAGGCATGATGGCTGGCATTTTTGGGGTCAGTATAAATAACTGTTGCAGCTCCTACATGTTCAGCTCCCCTCTTCAGGTGATCTCCTGTGATCTTTAGGGGACCTTAAAACACTAACTCATGACACAATGAGAATTGCTCAAAGACCTTTGCCTGGCCATTAGCCACCACAGCTTACAGTCCCTAGTAGCCTGCAAGGGCCAAGGTCCACCCCTATGGCTTGTGATGCTTGACAGTGTCCTTTAAGGGACACAACACTTTGGCAGGAAGAGGTACCAGGAAAGGAGGCTGAACTGTCAGACAGACAGACAGGAGCATCTTCTAGTGAACAGGATAGAGATTAAAATGTGGATGTCCCAGAGGAGACTTGACAACAGCAGATAAAATGCAAAAACAGCCAGGCCACTTTGGATTTAGGCCAGTTTGGATTTGTTGGGACCTTGTAATTTCTAGTTTATGATATGCCAGAGGATTGCGTCCAGGAAGTCTGGACAACTTCGATAAAGCATGGAGTAGAAAGGCTGTAAAGATGTAGATGCAGCTCAGATGAACATGGCAATCTTACTTTGAAAGGTAGAAGCATTTAAGCATTTGGATCTGCCATGAGTATACTTTATATCATTATGTAAATATATATCATAATATATATATAATATAGCTCTTTCTTTCTGTCTGCATTTCTAAAAAAGTAATATATTTATATACACAAAGTGTTGCACCAGGAAGCTTTACTTGGAGGGGAAGAATTCCCTTGAAAATTGTAATTTCTGCTTGCAAGCTTTAGAATTTTCTTATTTTTTATTAAAGTTGGTAATTTGAGTCTGTTTTAAATTTCAGCAAAATTACATGAACTAAATGATGAAGGAGGTCTATCTGTAGTAATTGTGGAAGATAGAATTCAATTGTCTTTGAATATCAGTCAGAATAAAATTATATCTTTCAACATAAAAAATATTTATCTTATAGAAATATAATGTTTAATATATATTATATGTTGTATACATTATTTATAATACATTACATCACAAAATATGATTGGATTTTTCTCATAAATATACTTGTTTACTTTCCCAAAATGTTCTTGAGTAAACAAACAGGAGCACTGGATAATACATATAATTTTTTGTCCAATTTATTTTGTGTGACTCTTAGTGATTCTGCATTGTTAGTCTGGTATATTTCTTTCTACTTTAGTTTTTTTATCAAAAGATTTCAATTACATATTTCATTTCTTCAGGCTGCAAAAAGTTACCATTTAGAAATAACCTTAATTTACCAAATACAGTGCAGTTAGTAAAATGTAGTTTTGTTACATGGAAACTCATGTAATTTGAAATAATTACGTTGTTGAGCACACTTACATGCTATAGATATTTAAAAGGTCTATTGTAAGTATATATAAAAAATACTCAAACCACGAATTAGAAAATCCTTTGATGCACTGAATTCTTAAGGCTATAGCTACTTCACATAGATATCTCACAGAATTACACCTTCTACTTTGATTCTAGTCATACTCACAGTTTATTCAGGACTCTCATAATTTACAATCTGCCTCTTAAACAACACAGTAATTGAAAACTTCCCTTTAATTTATATGTTCATAGCAGTATACACTAGCACTGTAAATGTTTTATATCCAAACTCATATTACATTGTTCAACATTTTTATTTTTTTGTGATGAGAAAACAAAGATGCCTTTGATTTTTTCTCCCATGAAAGGCCACCAAGATTATCTGTATTGAGGTTTGGAGCATTTACCACTGTCTTTGTTATGTGCCTAACACTGTTTATATTATTTGACCTTTAAGTCTCTCGTGTAAAGCAATAAAATGAAGGTTTCCTGTCTTATTGATTTGGTAAGGCCTATTTTCACACAAATAAAATGGAACCCAGTTTAATAAAATGAAATTTTAGCCCACATCTGTATATGAACCTGAGTCTTGACAATTTTGGAAGAGGTCAATCTAGAGTCTGCAGTTCATATTTGTGGCAGATCAATGTCCAGGAACAGAACACTGGACACTAAAGAAATCAGGAGAGTTTTTTTAGGAGACTTGAACCCTCCTTAACCAGAAAATAACATTTGAACTAGGGAATGAAAATTTTCATAACATTTCAATTAAAACTAGGTCTCCACATAAGCAATACCTTGCATTGTTGCAACTGACCTTATTGCATTAAGCATATATGGAACTGTAGGATCAGGTAGCCTACCAGCTCTCATGAGAACTTGAATGATGCACACCTCAAGTATTTCTGGTGGTGTTTGAAATCCAATAGAAGCCTCATTACCATTCTTTCTCAATAAGGAAATCGCTGGTTGCCTAATGATGTTGGTAATCATTCAGCATATGTTTTTCATTTCTAAGTATGTGTACCTTAATATTAATGGAACTCTGCTTGCATCTTGTACTTCATGATGATTGAAAACAACATAATGTAACAAATAACCCTTCTGTTTTCTGGAATATTCAATCTGAGAAGGAATGGAGAGAGGCATTGTTTGGTTTTACAGTACCTCCCCAAATAGCAAAAGGAAGAACCATTCCCATGAACCATGTGATTTGCATGTTGAGGCTTCCAGATATGTTATTTTCTGTTTTACTAAGCTGGTTATCACAGTGTTTCTTCACAGATCATGCAGTATGTGGGGACAACCCTGCTTTCATAGGTCTGCAGGTTTGCAGCATTGGAGCAGGAGAGCTCCAATCTCTGAGTCTAACTCACTGCACTGCTCTTCCATCCCCTGGCTCAGAAAGGAGTACACGTTCTGCTGGCCATGCCCAGTCATTACAGCAAGAGTTGTTAGGAGTCAGAAGGACTTGAGGAACAGAGAGTGACAAATACTGCAATTTTCCCTCAGACAGTGACAAATTGTATTAGCATATCTAACAGGAAAACAGAGTTCACATTCTTGTCAGCCTCTTGGAAAAAAGGATCCAGAGGAGAGTTTGCAACTGCCCTCCATGCCCTGAGACCTGTGCCCAGCCAGGATTTTGGGAAATCAGTTGACTCCTTTAGGATGCTTGCTTACAATGTGAATGCAGGCTTTTCTTCTGATAGTACTACATATCAAGCCTAGTTTCGGGTTGCAAGAATTTTAGAAGTAGATTTTCTTTTGCAGATTTTCTTCAACAATTTTTCTTATTTGAAAGTTCTTTTCTTCAACATGCCTTTTAAAACTGCTCTTCAAATGCATCCAGCTGTTCCTTCAGTGATAAAGACACACAGACACATGCACACACACAACTTCCAGTGGTATTGAAATAAACTTGCTAGGAACAATTTTCTGCAGTTTCTATTGTTATACTAATAGCCATATTCAGGCTCCGCATACCAGATCCTCCCTCCCTCCCACAGGCTGTGTTCTGCCAGGTGCTTGCAGGCAGAGCTGCCATGAACAATGGAAAGTGCATCTCACTGAAACTTTGGTTAAGCTGTAAATCAAGTGTCTGAAATACATATTGCTTTTAACACTTTGAAATGGCAGCAGCTGATATACCACAGGTGCGCATCAAATAGCATTATAGGAAACCAATGTGTAGGCAAAAGAAATAATTTCAGTTTTAGGTCAGTGAATAAATTAGTTTTTAATGGGCTGAATTTGCTCTATAGATTTAGTGCTGTTATAAAGAGACCACGCAATAGCCTGACACTAAAATCTCATGACTTCTATTTTGCCACTCTGACCAGAAAAGCAGAGAAGTTAAATTTTCTCATGAACAGCTATACTTCATCTTTCATAGAATCATAGATTACTTAGATATGGAAAGTTCCTTCAGAACATCAAGTCCATCTGTCAAATATCCTTGTTTGTGATCAGGCTATTTTATTCTTCAAAGAAATCATCATTTCAAATATGTTCATACTTCATGACTGGTATTTTATCATGTCATTCCTTTCAATATATATAAATAGTCCTTTATGACTTGATGTGGAAATTTTCTTGAGAATTTCCAGGAAGTGGCCATATACTTCCCAGCTTGATTTAATTCCCTTTGCTGATGTCAATCACCTCCTAAGATTTTTTTGTTTTAAGCTATTTATTCTGCTTATCTTTTATCAGAATATGGGACCTCACTGGCCCATTTAAGTAATTGGACTAAGTCCTGTTGAAGCTAGAATTAATGTAGCAAGATTTTGTGTCTTACATATTCAGTGGCTGAAATGAGAGAACTAGACAGCACCATTTGATTTTAAATCTATGCACTTACAATTCAGATAACACTGAATGAAGTCTAGATGTAGCAGTGTCTTTGCAGAGTCAGGACACACGGTGAATTAATATGAACATGCCAGCAAGAAGATTAACAAGGACACACACCACGAGAAGGTCCAGGCATTGAGATACCCTTTTTGCCCCACATACTCCAGACCATGAGATGTAGGTAGGATACAGACTTCTGGCACACTGACATTTCTGAACTGAGTGGGATAGTTCTGGGAAAGTGTGAATAGTGTCATTTTGAGGCTCAGAAAAGCCTGGGGTAAGAGCAATTTTCTCCTTCATGAGAGAGAACTGCTGATTCTATGGACAACACACGTTTTGATAGCCCCTGAGGAGTAACTCTGGAACTTCTTTTTTGCCTCTGGTAATAAACTCAGACACTGTCTTCTTTCACCAGAATTCAGCAGTGATCTGGTTAGATGAATTCTGTTAGTGAATATTTATGATTGAATGAATGCATCTTCTAAAAGAAAAAGAGAGGCTGAGAAGGAAAAAGAGAATTAAAAGAGGCAAGAATGATACCTCAGTGATGGACCAGTCTCATTTGCTTGGTGCATATGGCTAGCTTTCATTCTCTGCTCTTCCACTTCAAAGCAGTAGGCCTACCTTTCATTCTCTGCTATTCCACTTCAGAGCAGTAAGCAGGCATTCACCACAGCATCCAGGGAAAATAGAGAGTCATTCTTTGAATCAAATTGGATAGCTGTACAAGTTAATACAGGGTCATGAAATGATCCTGCTCTGAATGTCCCACCAAAGAAACTCTAAAGTGATTATTTTTGCTTCCTTTAGCATTTGTTCCAACCTAGCAGTATGCTAATAATTTTTACTACATCTTCTATCAGCTTTACAGGATATATTTTTTCCTTTGCTTATCAAGGACTAAGCTTTTTTTTATTTTATATTAAAGATATAATAAATCAAATTTACACATGAAATAGTACAATAGTTTTAAAATAGTTTTCAAGTTCTGCTTCATGAAATCATCTGAGAGAGGTCCTGTTTCCAGGGGAGATATTTCAAGTATTGTGTATAGGCACTAGTATACTATTATAAAGACAAAAGCTTGCAAGATCTTGCTGCAGGACAGAAGCTCAGTTTTCTTTTGCTCTGTCTTGCTTTATTAGATTCTATTATTTATAATGTGATTCACACTTGAGTCTGAACCTGTGCAGACTAAAAAGTGTGTTATTGCGTACAATTATTATTGTCCATATTGTGTTCTGACTGTGAGCATTCCACATGGGAATGTAAGGGGTAAAAAACCCACTTCATTATCCTTACACAGAGAACATAAAAGCCAGCCTTCATCTGCTGAGTGGAAGATCTGCTTTCTTACCTGCTCTCTTGGGCTTGCACATCCATTAAGTAGTCATTGGATGAAATACAGAAGCAGTCCTGTGAGCAGGGCTGTGGTCCCTTACCTCACAAATGAGTGCCCTATTCATAGGGCTAGAGAATCACACTCTTGTGAGCTCTTTCTGGCTGAATAAATCTTGAATTCCTTCTGCACTGTGGCACATCTTAAGCAGAAGGGGTATGTCTGCCCAGGCAGCTTGTACCCTGATTGCTTTAGTAGAAATGTGAAGTACAGCAAGGAAGTGAGATTGAATCAGTGTATCAGTGTTTTTGTGGGGGAAGGGGGGTCGGGGCTGAGGAGGGAGTCTTTCTTTTCATTCTGTTTGAAATAATGACTTGATCCACTGAGCTGCAAAACCAGCTTTTGCTTTGGTTGTACTTTAGATCAAAATGTCTGACACAACAATACTTTAAAAAGATGTAAATCCTGTTAGGGAGTGATAGGCTCACTCTCTCAAGGTGCACACATATGGAGCCTCTCTAAGGGAAAGCTGGGTGACTGGGAAACTTCAAAGTCATGGAGTATAAGGTTCAGATATCTCCAGAGACAGCTAGCAACTCAGAATAGAGCCATACTTTACAACTTCAGCGTCTAACTTCTGTCCTAGTCTTGCTTCCTTTAAATCCTTTTCTAGATTCGGCCGTAATGCAGTGTTCACTTCCTTAAGGACCATAATGATTTTGTAGCAGAAGTATAGCAAATTGGCAGACACTTAAAGCAATATTCCCTGCAGATGAAAATAGCTAGCTGGAACAATCACTTCTTTTTAAAAGTGAAACATGATTTTAATTTTCATCTATTGCCTACTGTAGAAATACAATGACCAAGATTAAATTAATCATATTCTGCTGTGACTTAAATATATCATAAAATTTAAATGAAAAATGTAACGTAACGAGGTCTCTGGTTTAAATTATGCAATATTTGCATTCTTATCTATATGTTAGAAAAATCTGCCTGCTGCAAAATATACTCAGAAGCAATAGACTAAAATAGATAAATGATTGTGATTAATATCAGATATGGTGTAGCCTAAGAATTTGAGTGAGCAAGTCTG
Source organism: Turdus rufiventris (assembly GCA_013186435.1). Classification (NCBI taxonomy): domain Eukaryota; kingdom Metazoa; phylum Chordata; class Aves; order Passeriformes; family Turdidae; genus Turdus; species Turdus rufiventris. The sequence continues at coordinate 1,200,456 of PYHW01009189.1, read as the reverse complement.
CTGTTTAGCAGAGATGTCTGTGAGACAGAAATTGAGAACATTAGAAACAGAATGTTATCTGAAAAGTGAAAAAATACTCGAGTAAAATATGAATCAATATTAATCAGCTCTTACAATGATATGGTGAAAAAGTTAATATTGTAAGTAAATTCTTTTAGCCATTATTTTTTAAACAAATGGTTAGAGCATATAAAAAAAATTCAAAATTCATTATTTTGTAATATATAATTTCTTCGTAATAGTAATTTATAACTTCATCACACTTTTTTAATGTCGTTTTACTGAGTAGTTAAGAAATCCTGTCAGTAAAATCTTGTTCAGATTCCTTTAGCACTTCTAAGAACTCTGAAAAACATCATGCAGTTTATCTGTGGACATGAAGGCAGATTATCAAGAATTATATACTCTTTGACCCTGCTGGAATAGGCTTTTCTCTCAGAAGAGTGTGCAGGAAGGTGCCAGTCAAGTTGAGAAAACCCTTGTTGCTACTTTAAATGTTGCGGGATCCTACATGACATAATATTTTTTTCTTAAACCAAGTTTCTCTTTCACTGACCTACACTAAAAAAATATTTTATCTGTACAGGTTATATTTTTATAAACACTAATATTAATAGTATGCTAATTTTAAGACTCATCTTCTACATGTTTGCCCATTTTGCAGGCAGAATAGGTTTCCAGTCAGGCACAGCAGTCACAGGACTAAAATACTGAATGGATACAGCTAAAGGTGTAGGAAACACATTTCTACATGAAAACTGATATTCTTTTACACAGCTAACTCACGTCTTTGTGATTCAAACCTAAACACGGCATGGCATCCAGAGTGACCTGGACAAGATCAGAAGTGTGTCCATGGGAATCTGATGAGGTTTAACAAGGCCAAGTGCTGGTGCTGTACCTGGGTCAGATCAACCCCGGTATCAGCACAGGCTGGGCATGAACAGACCCAGAGCAGCCCTGCCCAGAAGGACTTGGGGGTGCTGTGGGTGAGAGGCTGGACATGTC
>PYHW01009189.1:1187285-1199398 GCA_013186435.1 Turdus rufiventris | reverse complement strand
ATCTAGAGGTGACACCCACCTGGAGCACTGCAGCCAGAGCTGGGGTCCCTGCACAGGAGGGACAGGGACCTGCTGGAGCCAGTCCAGAGGAGAGACACAAAGATGATCAGAGGAATGGAACGCCTCTTCCATGAGAAAAGACAGAGAATTGGGATTGTTCAGCCTGAAAGAGTGAAGGTTTCAGGACAACCTAGTAGCAGCCTTCCTGTACATCAAAGGAACCTGCCAGAATGACAGAGCAGGACTTGTTAACAAGAGCTTGCAGCGACAGGACAAACCTACTGAAAGAGGTTTAGATAGATGTCAGGAAGAAATTCTTTACTGTGAGGGGGGTGAGGCACTTGGCCCAGGTTGGCCAGAGAAGCTGTGAATGCCCCATTCCTGGAAGTGTTCAAAGCCGGTTTGGAGGGAGCTCTGAGCAACCTGGTCTGATGCAATGTGCCCCTGTCCATGGCAAGGGGATTGCAATTAGATGATTTATGAAGTCCCTTGCAATCCATACTATTCTATGATTCAGTGGTATGATTCCACACTGAGAAACTTCAGGAATGCTAGTGGCACGTCCATTTTCCTCATAATACTACTGCTACTGAATGGATACTTCTGATAAAATTCTAATCGGTCTTACTGAAGGGAAAATTATTCCATTACTGTAATTCCTGAAAATTTACTGAAAATTTTAGGTAATGAAATGCATGACTTCTGCTCTTCACATTTAGCCTTGTATGTAAAAGAGATTTATTTTCATTTTGTTTTATTCTTATATTAATAAGTTGTGTTTTTTTTTTTTTTTTTCTGATACTATGAAAAAATGGCTGTTTTTTTGGTATCTGCTTAAGTGTTTGGTTGTGTCCCTCTACTGGTACAATAAAAAACAGCTTGTTATTATCTGTCTATGTATTTTCCTTTCAATTTCTCTGATGCTTCCTTCCTATCTTATGAGAAATTTCAGGTTTTAGAAAAATCTAAAGGGAAATATTTAAATCACAGGCAATATGCATTTAACTAAAATAACCCTTCCTACACTGATTCCAAGAATTTATGTAGAGACGAAACATAATGAAATAACAAAAAAAGGATGAGGCTATAAAACCTGAAATATTCAAATATCATAGCAATCCAATATACAGAATCATCCAAGTGAAATGAACTGTCTTTAACTTGTGATCCTTCAAGTAACTAATGAGACTGAAAACATAATAATCCATAATTAAATACAGCAAGAGTGAATGAAGCAAGCACCATTTCTCTGCATATTTCAGGAGGAAGTCAGCAGATGGAAGTGCTGCTAGGAACAATTTAGGTGAACTCTGGCCTACATTCAGTCAGTTACATCATGAGCTGGACAGAGAACAAATCTGATTCATATTTGTTGTTCTTGCTTTGACCACATTAACTGCAGGCATAATTAAGTTTGAAATGGATAGAAGACTTCTCCCACCCCGGCCCAGAAATTGGACTGGGTTTTGAAAAAAATCAAAATTTCATATACCTTATTCTAAGCTTATTGCTTGGTATTCTCTTGCTGCGCTTACACATTTCTATATTCTAACAAAAGCCACAAAAAAACTAATTTTGGTTTTAGAGTTAAATTGCTACCAAGAATAACATAATTATTTATGTTAAGGATTGCCATGTCCTTTGTCCATACTGGCTATAATGCCACAAAGCCTTTAAACAAGTTTATGCTTGTGTGCCATTGGCCAGGACATCAGGGCTTGTTATTGCAATATGCTCAAGAGACTTAACTTCTCTCCAACATCTCAGCTGGTCAGGTTCCTGATTTCTTACTGATATGTAGCCCAAATAAACAGGAATGAAAAGGAATAGCTCCAAAAAGCCATTTTTTACTTCCTGCAGCTGCGGAAATGGGCATGTTCTGAGTGCCCAAAAGATTTAGGAAAGGCCCAGGGACAGATCGCACAGAAATCTGGCATGGTTTCACAACAGCTACAAAAGATATGCACACCGTTTGTGTGCTGGATTAGTAAGAAGGAGCTAGCAGCACAGAGAACACTGTAGCAAGTATAAGAAAACTTTTTATATAGCTAGATGGTCTGACAATTATTTAGTTAAGCTTTGTGCAGAATAGAAGAAATTTGGGGTAGAATCAAAGATATTTTATTGCATGTTTACATTTTCCTTCTGGCTAAAGCATGTCCAAGGGATACTATTTTGCATATTCAGGATTTTTCCTAAGTTCCTGTTGCAGCTGCCAGATTTAATATGGATATACATCTGACGTGACTCCTCTCAAGGATTATACAATTACTTAAATCGTGCATGTGGTTCTGCATTATTGACTAATAAAAAAATACAAAATAGACACAAATTTTCATTCATTTTTACAACGTTGACACTTTCATACAAAACAGGAAAATTTATAGGGAATTCAATACTTCTAATTACAGATCTCTGTAATGTTTGTGATAGATATACACTAAGACAAAAACCTTTTTTTTTAAATAGGCTGGTGATTTATATTTACAGTTCATATGTTCATTAAATTTACTTCCTTTTACTGGTACACTATTTGAGAACTGGTATTTTGTGTATAGATATAAACTTGCTTCACCACTATACCTTTCAATAAAAGCAGCTGTGTCTTTATAGATCCAAAATCTTGCCATGTCAGCATGACCCAGTTCACTGAAGAGCCCTTTGCTGAAGATGGGAAACAAGGAAAAGGTTTGGTTTGTTTACTTAGAACACCAACAATGACAACAGAGATAAAAACGAAGAAAATCAGAGAACACACTCTTCTATATGTCATTTAAGTGACATGGAATTTTCTTTCTCCTTTATTTTCTTTTCTTTCACTTTGTTGAAACAAAGATATGTGAAAAATTTCCCATCCTTTAAATGACAGAATTGCTTCTCCTCAATGCAGAAATTTTGAGGTTTTGTCATTATCAGAGAAATTTGAGCTGCTGTCACTCTATAATGCTATACAACTGGAGAGTTTTATTGCAAATATAGTGCCTTAATGCAGAGCAAGTCTTAAGTCAGTAAAAAATGTATATAATGTAGGCTGTATTTTAGTATCTGCTATTTGCACTGACTGCTGATCTCTGCAGACTGTGATTGATGTGCTGCTGATGCTGCTGTTCTGCTTGACAATCAGGCAAGGTAAAGATATCCCACTAAGGTATAGAAGAAAATTTGGGCAGAAATATGATACAGAGAAATAACAGTAAATAAATGCTCATGAAATTTAGCCACTTCCAAAATCTTTCTCTAGGCAGAAGTGAGTTCCTAAGTGTTGAGTGGACTCTGAGAATAAGGCATTTGACATGCTGACCTTTTCACCAAAGGTCAAATGCATAATTTGGGTAACGCTGAGTGTTTCTCCACACCTACTTCATCCCTTCTTTTTCTAACTTGATTTTCTAGTAGGTATCTTATTTGACCATTTCAAGAGGTGAAGGTAGAAAAAACTCAATGACCATCACAGTTTTGAAAATGTTCCATAGTCTTACTTTTATCTGCTGTTTAAACTTAACCGTAATCTGGACTTCATGGTCAAAAAACTTTGAAACTTTTTGATGCTTTTTCTCCTATATGAAATTTTGAAGATATGACCAATTGTCTTTTTAGAAAGTATTTAGCTACCATAATATTTTAATGACATATTTAATTGGATCACAGCTTGAAGTGGTAGCAAACTGAGTTTGCCCTTTGCTTTAACGTACCTAGGAATCCTGATCTATATTCCTGATTGCTATTGAATTTTCTAGATTTCATTATAAAATCAATAACCGTTGCACATGGTAAAATAGTTTACAAGAACTGCAACATATTGTGGACTTCTGAAAACATACTGAGCTCACTGAAGCCACCCAGGCAGCCAATTAGGAGAAAACATCTATTAAGGAAAAACAGGGCAGTCCCATTGACTGCTATTGATTTTCTCAGCCCTGTGAAAAGACAATCAATTAGATAAAGAAGTCTAATGTTACAGCTGCAATTTAATAACCCCTAAAGAAAGGAGGAGGGCTATTGATTCCTGACATGGAATGTGGAGCTTATTGAAATATACTGAACTTCACCTGTCTTATAATCAGGCCTGGAGGAAAGAAGGTCTTTTTGGGACTCAATGTAACTTGTGGCATAGAATCTCAACTATTAAACTGGCTTGGTGATGTCAGACCTAAGAGATGCAAATGAAACAAAAGTTTAGAGGAAACACAAGTCCAGGGTTGAATACTAAATCACAGGAGCTATTGAGAGACACTGTTTTGGTGAAGGTTGTTTCTCTTTTTCATACAGAAAGCACCAGAGTACCACCTGTCATTTTCAAAAGCAAAGTCAGTTTTGCCAACCACCCGTGAATGACAAATAAAGCTTTATATGAAACACAAGGGCATATTATGTGCTATTGTGTGTTCTGCTAAGTGCTAATTTATCTGGCTTGTTCTCTTCAGCAAACACACGCACAGACACATGAAATAATCCATCTAATTATGTAGCTATTTAGGAGAAAAACAAAGCAAGGTGTTTTTGTCTGAAACAGAAGGTACATGATACAACAAAGGTTTCATCAAAACCTAACACAGTTAATGAAAATAAATGAAGTGGGGTAGCTGTAACAATTTTCGAACAAATAAACATTTTCCAGTTTTATATTTAGGGTAGACCCAGCTGCCTTTCATAAATAGTTGAGTACTTTCTTTTATTTTTTGATAGTCCTTAATTGGAAATGGCTAATAGGCCTTGTGGCTTTCCACTATAAAATCTGGTTTAAAATAGCTTATATAGATATTTCTTTATGTTCTTTTTCTATTGCTTGTATTTGATCCTTTCTCTGTCATTATATATATGCCTCTTTTTTTACCAGTAGACAGCTGCTATTCACAATAATTGCCAGGGCAGTCAATTATACTTTAAATAGGCCCACTTGAGGGCAAATGAGCGTATGGTAGTCTAAATTGCGCTGGAGACATATTATACACAAAGACTGTCATTTCAAGCATCTGGAACATGACAAATATTATTTGGAAGCAGTGCAGTATATATATAATATGTGTACTATATCAGTATAGCAATTCCCAGTGAACTGTGTTTGCACGCTTTGCAGTGCATGAATCTATCTATCTGTCTGTCTGTCTATCAGTATCTCCCTATATACAGATATAAATTTGTACACAGAGACACAAACGTGCACACATATATAAAATACAAATGAATCCCTAAACAGCCTACCAAACACCTGATTTCCAGAAATGCATGCCTATTTTTACAAACTGAGAGAGGGCAAGTGATTATTTGTAACAGGTATTATAAAATATAAACTTTTCTCTAATATTATAAAATAGTATAAAACTGGAAATAAGCAATGTCCACTTAATTTGTCAAATTAGTTAGTAATTTTTCTTTCTTGTGGGAACATGCATTATAAACACCCCTCCTTCACTAAGGTGATAATAAGACTAGAATAACATTAAGAACAGCATAGTTAAAGCTGCATAAGAAATGAGCAATGAAACTCAAGACAGCCCTGTTTTAAAGATTGTGTGAATAATGACAAACGAGGAAAAGTCTCACACATCAGAAGAGAGCATTTGGGAAAATGAAACAAGTGACCTAAACCAAGCAAGGTTTTAGTATGGTAACTTATTTTTATATAGAAACAGCCTTAAAGAATTGCAAAATAGCAAAATTTTATAGTTAAGGAAATAACGATAAGGACTGGAATTAATTCCTATAGTGCCATTAAGTTCTTTCAATATGACAATTTACATTGCATGGACTGATTCTGAGCGATGCTGTTTTCTGTTGGATCCCTTGAGAGCTCTGGTTATTGAGCATCTCTTAAGATCAGGATACTCATAATTGCTCAATTCCACACAAGGAAGTAATAAAATCCATCACTGCATGAATGCATTTATAGGTAAGATGCATCTTACTATATCCATTCTGGAAAGGAAGAATGTACACAAATGGCCTAGACTTTGCTCTGTAGGTGTTCCATTATTGCTAAGTAAAGCTCTAGGTCAAAATAGCCTTTTATTTTTTAATATATCAATATTAAAAAAACATATAAATTACACATACATATAAATATATATTAAAGTAGCACAGTACAGGTAGCATGGTAGGAAAAAGTGTCAAAACATATACAGAACTTTGCAGAGAATTTTAGGAAATGAATTTAAAAAAAAAAGGTGCGGTTAGGAAGTGAGGCTCATTAGCAAATCAGAACAGTGTAAAAGGCAATTAAAAGCTGACAAAAATATTGAATTTAGCAACATACACAAGTAAAATGTGTGTTTGCAAGGAATATGCTCAATTGAGATTTCCTTTCTTGCAGACTTAATTAAAATTTTGGGATTATCAAAGTATCATAGTCAGAGTCAGTGTGTCCAATTTGCATTTAAAACTTTTTATAAAACTCAGGGTCTCTAAGGCATTGGCCATTTTACATCTGAAAAAATGGCCAATAATAAAATTTTTCAAATTAAGCATGTTTTCCTTGATTCAATTCTATTTCATGCCAATAAGGGCAAGATACAAGAAAGCATTTGACTGCTTTTGTTCAAGATTCAGTTTTGAAAAATCCTCCACTCAGCCATTACTTGTTCCTGCAAGCCCAAGTTCAACTGATGACCCGTATTTGAGGTTCTGGTTCTCCTTACAACACTACACTTTTGATAGGACCAAAGAGCTTAGCATTTTTTCTGTGTCATAAACATATCTGGAGCATCAAATAACAGACAGCAGTTGTGTTTGGAAGGTTGTTCCCCACCTGTCTTCTTTTATTTATAATTCTGCACACAAACATTCAGAATTTTGCAGTCCAGAAAGTCAACTAGTGCGTGTTACCCTTTAAACTGGAGTGTTTTGGTATGGGAAGAGAAAGACCTTACCTCTGATCTCTGCCCTCAGATTCTCTTGTGTATTTTAAGTGACATAGTCACTGAGGAAAAACAACCACCCACAAAACCCATAAATGGTAGTGGGAGCAGAAGTTTACCCCAGGAGACCTCCATGTTTACATGAATGCCAGAACCACTAGGCAATGGAAGACTGTTTACTCACAGACCCCCTTCTCTCCCAGAGTTGTGCACAGCTGAAACTGAAAAGGTAACTGTAGAAGCAAAAAGTCTTTATTTCAGAAAAAAAAAACAGCATTTTTTTGAGTTACACTGTAAATAGTTAATAAGACATATAACTAAGTGCATTTGTTTTTCTTTCAGTGTTGAACAAAACCTGGGAGAAATATGTCTTGAGAAAAATCTCTGAAAGAGATAAAAGTATTAGGATGTCTGTATGTCACAGTCAATTAGAAGGTTACCCTCTTATCATTACTTCTTATCATAACTGAAGGAAATGGGCCGTCCTGATTGGCAGAAATTAGTTAAACCAGTTTAGACTAGATTGAAGTGCCATCTGTTTACTGCTCTAGACATACAAATTATGAAGTCTGTATTAATGACTAGAAAGAAAGTAACTAAAAGGTTCAATATATTTCTCTTTTGATGGAAAGGATCAGTTCTAAATCTGAAAAAGGCTACTCTGTTCATAATGTCTTCTGGTCTTTATAATTTCTCTTCTAAATGAATGTTTTGTTTTTTTTTTTTTTACATTGTCAACAAATTGAGTCAATAAGCATTAAAATCATGTTACAGAAAATTTTCAGTTGCTAAAGAAGTGTCTCCTTATGTTGGGAGGGCACTGGTAGAGCCCATGAGAGCCTCAGGGTCTGGAGACATGCTAATCTCATGGATAGATATATTTCTAGAGGCTGACCAACTTCCAGCATATAAATAAGTAGGATTGAACGGGAATCATAAAATCAGAGAATGGCTTGGATTGGAAGGGACCTTATAAATCATCTAGTTGCAATTCCCTTGCCATGGACAGGGATATTTTCTATCAGACCAGCTTGCTCAGAGCTCCCTCCAAACTGGCCTTGAACATTTCCTCAAATATGGAATTCACAGCTTCTCTGGCCAACCTGGGCCAAGTGCCTCACCCCCCTCACAGTAAAGAATTTCTTCCTGACACCTATCTAAACCTCTTTCAGTAGGTTTGTGCTGTCACTGTAAGCTCTTGTTAACAAGTCCTGCTCTGTCATTCTTGCAGGCTCCCTTCAGGTACAGGAAGGCTGCAATTAGGTCAGCCTCAAATTTTCAGGCTGAACAATTCCAATTCTCTCAGCCTTTCCTCATAGGAAAAATGTTTCATTCCTCTAACTTATTTGGTGGCCTCCTCTGGGCTGGCTCCAGCAGGTCCATGTCCTCCCCATTCAGAGGACCTCAGCTCTGGCTGCAATGCTCCAGGTGGGTCTCAGGAGAGCAGAGGGGCAGAATCCCCTCCCTGCCCTGCTGCCCACGGGGCTCTGGATGCAGCCCAGGACACGTTTGGCTCTCTGGGCTGTGAGTGCCATGGCTGGGGCATGTCCAACCTCTCACCCACAGCACCCTCGAGTCCTTCTTGCACAGCTGATCTCAATCTATTAATCCCCCAGTCAGGATTAACCTAACCTCGGTGCAGCATGTTGCTCTTGCTCTTGTTAAACTCCATGAGATTTCTATGGGTTCACTCATCAAGGTGTTTTTTGCACATCATAAGTAAACATGCTTGTAAAAATTACTTGTTTTAAAATGTCAAATTCTTTTAAGCATGGCATGCTATTGTGGGAAAGAATCTACAACTGTGTTTAAAATATATTACTGTAAGATTATTTTTTTCATGTCCTTTTCTGCAGAGGTTCAGTGCACTGACGAATCACTCATGAAACATGTTGAACATATATATGGCTGTTAGTGAAAAAAAGACTGAAATGGAAAATTACCTTGTTTAGGAAAAAGAAATCCTCACTGTGATGTCAAAATCACTTTAGCTGAATAATTTTCCTTGTGTACAAAAATGATAAGTTTCTTCACTCAAACCCATGGAATAAAATAATCATTCTTTCCTCAGTTCCAGTCTTAAATTACTACATAACAAAATGTTCTTTAAAAAATGTTACGTTATGTGTGTTATCCATGTCATGCAAAAACAACGCTTACAAAGAATTAAAAGAAAAGATGAGAAAAGTGTATCTGAGAATTAACTAAAAAGAGTTTTGGTTTAGATAGACCATATTGGTGCTGATTATAAATTGAGCACATTAAGTAGTTCAAAATGAAAAAAAAGTGTATGAGAAGTGTCACTTTTTTGTTCTGTTTATAAATTGTGAAATCTGTAAATAAATTGAAATTTTCTTGGGTATGTTTGCTATTTATAATTATATGCCAAATAATGCCTGCATAATTATTGAGCCTGAACTGACTCATAAATGGCTTTATGCTGGTGCTCAATATTTGACATAAGCTGTGACTCAATGTTTTGAACTGCCTCCTTGCTCGGAATGAGCCTGACAGCTCCACAGCTCTGTCATTACAGAGGGTAGGAAGATTACTGCAGCTGAAGAAGAGATCAAACATTTTTTTAAAAATACTCTTCATCTCTGCCGCAAATATTCATAAACAGCAAGGACACCACATTTTTAACAAGGAAAAAGATTATGTTTGTAAACTCATAAGGTGGAATCAAGTATTGAAGTCTTTGTATTGTCTATGTTCTGTTTAAGATCTAAAATGGTGGTAAATCACCTTTATATCTCACAAAATTAATAATTAATTAGACTGTTTAAATTACAGATTTAGTTCATACATTTTCAAAGTTTAAGTCATCACAAGGACAGAAATTTTTAATCCTTTCAGAGAGTGTAGATTACTGCTTGAATTTGTAGAGCCTGCTTGTTATGTAAAGCCATTTATGTGCTCCCCATCCAGCTGATGATGGGGGAAAAATATTGTTCATTAAGACTTTGATTAATTTATCACAGGTGTCCAGAGCCACAATGCTCTTAAGACATGGACAAGTGGGACACCATTCCCTCCCATTCCTGAGCACAGCTGTGTCAGTCCTAGGGACAATCCAGCTCTTCATTAGCACCTTGTGCAAGAGCCATAGATCTTTTGGCCACATAACCTATTTAGATTTCCTTATAAGGGCAATAAGAAAGTATCTAATCAATGTGAATGTGTGTTTTCTATATATCAGCTTCCTGGGTGACTCATGAGGCCTTTAAAAGGCAGCATAAGTGGTCAAGGAGTCAAAGTACCTTATATTATTGAAAATCTTAATGTGCTCATCAATAAGTAGGACTGAAAGATAGCACTCAACTCACTCAACTCTCACCACAAGAGGAATTATCACAAGTATACTAATCAGAATTGAAGACTTACGCATTTCTTCTTGGCTGAAATTCAACTGATAAACGAAGAGTTGTTCCAGCCAGTTACCCTTTCAGAAAGTAAAAGAGAACACAATCTGTTCATCTCAGAGTTTAAAAAAAAAAAAAAAAGGTAGAGTAACTACTTAACTCCACTAGAAAAAATTCTGTGGAGATTCCCCAAGAGAATTTTTCTTTCTGGAAGTGGTATTAGACCTCACTTTGGAATTTATGCCAAAAGAAAAATAAACAGGACAGAATGACAGAAAAAATGACAGAGATCTTCATAGGAACTGTAGAGCATGGACCTCCAAAAAATATGTGACTACTCTGGAAAATTTGGTGGTCAAAATTTCTGCCTATTTTCATCGAGATCAGTCTATCAGATACTGTGGAAAGCTGATTTGGCAATATTGAAAGTTGTTTTCAAGGGATAAAAAAATAAAGTAAAAAATTTAGTCACTTCCTTGTTTAGTATTCCAAGCTACTAATAGAGAATGTTACAGATTGTCTCATCTAGAAAAGAATTAGGTCCATTTTTCTGAATATACTTTATTTGTGTCAGTAGCATACTAATCTTTCAAAATTTTAATTTTCCAAGATACATGCTAAAATGTTATGTTACTTTTTGCAGCTACATTGAAAATATGACAGAACACTACAAAATATAATCCTAGATGAAATCTGGTGAAATTAAATCTTTTAAGTTGGGTTTTTCTTGTCATAGGATTTTCTTGTCCTTTTGCACTGGGAAATAGTAGAAATCAGTCCACAATAATTAATTTTCTCTCCTTGTGATGACTTAAACTTTGAAAATGTGTGAACTAAATCTGTAATTTGAACAGTCTAATTAATTATTAATTTTGTGAGATATAAAGGTGATTTACCACCATTTAAGATCTTAAACAGAACATAGACAATACAAAGACTTCAATACTTTATTCCACCTTACGAGTTTACAAATATAAATTATGACATTCCCAAGAATTATTACAATTAATTTACTTGATATTAAGGAATCTCACAGCTCATGAATTAAATCAATTATTTTAGTGAAAACAGAATTATATCTAAATGATGATCATAATTTTACTGCTATAAAAAAAAAGGTACTTGTATATATCCAAATTTTGAGTATACACAAGTAAAACCTCCACATTTGCAACACTGAAACAGAAAGGAATTTTGAAATATTTTATAATGAGAATAGTGAAAAACTGTACCATGCTGACTGGAGATGTGATAGATGTCCCATCCCAGGAAATGTTCAAAGTCAAGTTGGACAGGACATAAAATTACATGATCTAGTTGAATGTCCCTGTGCATTGCAGACGGGGTTGGAATTAGATGACAATTAAAAGTCCTGTCCAACCCAATCTGTTCTATGATTCTGTGATTAAAATACAGAGAAAAGATTTCTGAGCTGAAAAAAAAGAAATGGAATTCCCATACTACTGGCATCTATTGACAAAGGACAACCTCTAAATGTATTTCAATTTGCTCTAAAGAGTTCTTGGATCGGTTGGATCCCTTTTTTTTCCCCTAACCTCTCCTTTCCTCTTCCATGTGTACAGTAATTTCATGATTATAAGCCACACCATTTTGACTAAAATTTTGGTCCAAACCCAAAGTGAGGTTTATAATCAGGTGCGGCTTATATATGGGCAAAGAACGAAAAGTTGCTGTTTTAGTTTGGAGGAAGGTGTCTGCTGAGAAAGGCAGAAGCTTCTTTTTGAAATGGAGAATGCAAACCCCTTCCCTCCAAATTATTATAATTTTGAAATCAACGGGCTCTCAGGAAAAGATATGGGAATTAGGAATAACAGTTCTTTTCTAGGGAAATTAAAATAGAAATACAGTACTACAAAGAAACAAACTCCAAACCCTG